>VDFB02391106.1:0-24478 GCA_007258455.2 Sequoia sempervirens | reverse complement strand
TTTTATGATTTTTAGAATTTTTTTCAAGACTTTTAATGATTTTTAGGATTTTTTAAGGACTTTTAATGATTTTTAGTATTTTTTTATGATTTTTATATTTTTTAGGACTTTTTATGATTTTTGTAGGAATTTTTATGATTGTCAAGACCATGTGTGATACCCACTACAGTCTCATGATAAAATATTGCCCCTAGTCAAGTTGGCAGAAAGGACATGACCGATATGGACGATAGGTGGTGCACAAGACTTCGATGTCAACCACTGTCAGCCATGGAAAGAAACATCATGATGTCAGGGTGAAACGTTGTGATGAACATCAAAAAAATAGATTTTTATTATGGACTAAGGTAGATAGAGTGACAGTAGATGTCAAAGAAATGACTGACTACACATGGCACTTGTTTTCTAGGTTTTCACCATGGTACTTATCCAAAGTTCCTATTTTCCAAGTTTTCACGATTGGATGAATTATTTCTCTTTATTTTTGTCATTTTTTTTACTTTTTTGCTATCACGAGGATGCCTGTTTGCCAGGTTTTCATCCAAGTGATGATATTTTTGTATTTTTCAATTTTTTTTGTATTTTTAATGGTTGTTGGCTAGACGTTCTGATGCTATGTATAGAACTTGTGTAAATGCAGACTATTGATTGGCTCTGTCAAATTTTCACCATCTAGAGTAGCCAACTTATATTCATCAGAACCAAATGACATGGTGATGATGTATGGACCCAACCAATTAGGCTCAAACTTGCTTGGTTTTTCTTTGTCGGACCGATTCTTAGGATTCTGCATGAGAACCAGGGCACCAATGTCAAATTTTTGAGTCATCACTCTTTTTTTGTAGCTTCTACAAAGACGATTTTGATATGCCTATAAATGGTTCAATGCATTATATCTGTGTTCATCTAGCATTTCTAATCCATGCAGTTGTGCCTATCGATATTCTTCATTAGTGATTAGACTTTTCATTCAGACGCATATGGATGGAATTTTGACCTCTATGGGAAAGATGGCTTCGGCTCGAAAGACGAGGGCGAATGGAGTGGCTCTAGCGGGAGTACGAATGTTAGTGCAATAGGCCCATAAAGCAGGATTGAGTTGTATGTGCCAATCACAACCAACATCATTGATGATCTTCTTAAGAAGTTTGATGATTATTTTATTAGATGCCTCAGCTTGACCATTTCCTTGTGTGTAGTAAGGCATGGAAAAGTGGTGTCGAATATGGAAGTGTTCACAAAGTTCACGGACATCTTGATTTTTGAAGGGACGACCATTATCTGTGATGATGGATTGTGGAATACCATATCGATAGATGATATAGTTGATGATAAACTTGGAAATTTGTTTTCCAGTAATGTAAGTGAGCAGAATGGCTTTGATCCACTTAGTAAAGTACATAGTGGTGGTAATGATGAATTTGTGTCCATTGGACGAGGCAGGATGGATCTTGCCCATGAGGTCGAGTCCCCATTGTGTGAAGGGCCAAGGAGAAGTAATCAGCTAAAGTTCATGTGCGTGCATGAATCAAGTCACTATGTATCTGACATTGGTGACACATTTTGAAAAATTCAAGTGCATCTTTCTCAATGATTGGCCAGTAATACCCAAGTTTCGTTATCTTTTTGGCTAAAGTAGGACCACTGGAATGGGATCCGCATATACCCTCATGTATCTCTCACAAGGTCATTCGTGCTTTGTCAGTGTCAAGACATTGAAGAAGGGAGTTATCAAACCTACGACAGTAAAGGGTATCACTAAGGATGGTGTATCTGGTGGCTTTTCAAAGAAAGGACTTGTGTTGGTTATTGGATAGTTTGGGGGGAAGGGTTTGGGACTTGAGGTAGTCATAAATTTCTTGATACCATGGAGAATTGGGAACAACAAGCTCGCAAACCATCTCTGATTCTGGTATGTCATATGCAGGAACCAAAAGTTGTTCTACCAAAAATTCAAATTGAGGCACATTACTAAGAATGTCCAGGAGAGAGCCAATTGTGGCCATTGCATCTGTTGCCTTATTTTGTGTTCTTGAAACTTCCTCAAAAGTCACCATGTGAAAATATGTTTGAAAGTTGTCAACCATTCATTTGTAAGGAATTAATTTATCATCCTTAGTGTTATAGTCGTCATTGACTTGGTTAATGACCAACTGAGAATCTCCATAGACATGAAGCATTCTAATTTTCCATTTGATGGCCATTCTAAGTCCCATGACAAGTGCCTCATATTCTACCACATTATTTGTACATGGAAAATAAATGCGGAAGGACTTAGGGTTGGAGTCTCCTTGAGGGGTGATAAACAGTATTCCTGCCTCTGAGCCATGATTAGTATGAGATCCATCAAAATATAGCCTCCAAGGTGACTTAGGTTTTGTATGAAATATTGACTCATCTGGAAAGTCTGCTACTAGTGGATGATCACCTTGTATAGGTGCGTCTGCCATTTGGTCTGCTATCACTTGTCCCCTTATCACCTTTCTTTCAACATACTGAATATCATACTCACTCAAGATCATTACCCATTTTTCTAGGTGACCTGTCAATGCTACACGAATTAGGAGATATTTTAGGGGATCAATCTTCACCACTAGTTGTGTCTAGTGATTTAGCATGTAGTGTCTTAATTTTTGAGCAACAAAGAGAACTGCTAGGAAAGCACATTCAATGGTTGTATAATTTAGCTCATATCCGACCAGTGTCCTACTAATGTAGTATATGGCCCTTTCCTTTCATTCATGGTCGTTATGTGCCAGTAATGCCCCCAGTGCTGAAGTTGTTGCAGAAATGTATAGAATCAAAGGTTTCCCTTCGATTGGTGGCATTAAAATGGGTGGTGATAGTAGATAATATTTTATTTGTTGGAAGGCCTCATGACAATTATCTGTCCACACAAAAGGGATACTTTTGCATAGAAGATACTAAAATGGATGGCACTTGTTTGCCAATTGTGCTATTAAATGTCAGATAGATTGTAACCTACCTTGTAATGTCTTGAGTTCACTTATCCTTTTTGGAGGAGGCATGTCTAATATGGCTTTCACCTTGGCAGGATTGACTTCAATTCCTCTACGAGAAACAATGTACCCAAAAATTTTACCTAATGTTACGCCAAAGACACATTTCTTTGGATTCAAGCGGACCTTTTATTCTTCCAGTCTCTTGAAATTTTTGTCTAACACCTTCAAGTGGTATTTTCGTGTCAAAGATTCTACCAAAAGGTCATCTACATAATCTTCCATTATCTTGTGCATCATGTCATGGAATATGCTCATCATGGCTCTCTGATACGTGACACCTGCATTCTTAAGACCAAAAGGCATGACATTCCAATAGTATGTGCCCCAAGGACATGTGAATGTTGTTTTGTGTTGATCTTCAGGTGCAATACGAATCTGATTATAACCAGAAAAACTATCCATGAGGGACAACATCTTATATCCTGTCGTAAGGTCCACTATGATGCAAATGTTTGGCAAGGGAAATTCATCCTTTGGACATGCTTTATTCAAGTCTCAGAAATATGTGCAGATGCAGATTTGACCATTTGTCTTTGTGACTAGTACAAGATTTGATATCCATTAAGTATAGTCTATGGACCATATGAATCCTACATCTAACAATTTCTTAAGTTCTACTTTGACTAACAAGGCAATCTATGGGTGCATCTTTCGCAGCTTCTGTTTCACTGGCTTGGCATCTAGAAATAATGGAAAATGGTGCAAGACAAGTTCTAGATCCAACCCAGGCATATCAGCATAAGACCATGCAAAGTTGACCTTACGCTCTGAAAATAATTTGTGGAACTCAAGTTTCTCTTCCTCTGCCAAAGATGCCGTGAAGAGGACCATCTTAGGATCTTCTGCTGTAGATATGTTTACTTCCATAGCGTCCTCTATGAGAATGGCTAATTTTTCCTAAGTTACGAGGAGAGTCTAGTCCTCCATCCTTAGGTGCCTCAGAGAGGTTTTCACCTTTGGATATGTCCTTTATTTTTACCTTTTTTTATCGTCAGAAGGTTCCTTTTGGTTTTCACCTAAAGATGTGTCAGTTTTTGCTTTATTTTTATTTTTCATTTTGTGACTAGAGGACAAAGCAGTCTCCCCAAAGTAAGCAACACAATCTAGGTCAATGAAAAATCCAGCCTTGTGATCTCCACTTGGTATACCCTCACGCAGTCTCATGAATTCTGCAATGGCCTCATCATTTTGAAATATGTCCATAACTGGCGGGCCTTGTTGATCCCAATCAATTAGTTGTGGGTAGACTAAGGAAATACCATCATTAGTATTGGTGAATGGTGGGTAGGATGTGGAAAGCATGCCAAAGGATTCAGAGAGGTTAAAGATAAAATTTTCATTATCGGGCTCTATATCAAATTCTATCCAGTACTCTACCTCGCTTGATTCACACATTATCAAAGTAAGGAATAAATGAAGGGAGTCAGGGTCAGTAGTTTCATGTGGAAATTCAAATGAATCTGAATGATGGTAATTAGCTTCAGCAGGGTAGATGAGTATGTCGGGATTATGGTCAATGGGAGTAGAAGAGGATCCAGACTTGGTGTTGTTTGGCGTCATGTCAATTTTGAATATTTTCCAAAATCTCTCTTCAAATGTAGGCTCTCTTGGTTCACAAAACAAGTGCTCAAGGGAACAGTCACTCAGGGATTATTGGGAGCCAAATTCCCATTCGTGGGAGTCAGTTTCAGAAAGAGGATATTCAATTGTCTCGACATAATCTAAAGCATTTACTCTCTCACTAGAAATCTCATTGGTACTATGATCACCATATTCTTGTGGTCATAACCCTAACCCAAGATGTTTAGGTCTTCCTTTAGTTGCTAGAGGTTCTCACCTTCCTGTCTTGTGCTTTTTGAGGCCACTAATTCCATCATAGCCCTTTTCCTTTATCATGTCATATCCTTTACCATATTTATTTACTGGCAAGGGAGTTGGATCTTTTGGTTCTCGAAAAATCCAAGATAGCACGTTGTCAATGTCCTCTTGACTCATTTCACCCCACTTTATGAATATTATTTTTGGAGGGACTCTGAAAATTTATTTTGACTCTAACATGAAGCAAGGCTTGCCGTAGACCTGGGGAGACTTGGGCATCCTCGTTATGCAATAGGCCGTATTCAGCTTATACTCTCCACACCCTTGGTCCTGGATCTTAATACTTGCATCAATGCTTGGGGTGATGGATGAAGTGGTAGATGTCATGGAGGTGGTCATGGTTGTCGAAGAAGAAGAAGTGGATGTTGTAGTAGTGGATGTGGATGTGGGACCTTCTTTGCAAGTGTTGATGGGTCAAGGATTTTAGAGGATGAAGATGTCGAAGCTTCATGGTTAATAGGCACTTGTCACTCTGAGACAGCTCTCAAATTGGTACAAAATTGAAATGGTTCGGGGTCTCCATATATGGTACTCTCAGTGCCATCAAAGGGAAACTTCAAACACTAGTGATATGTGGAAGGGACAACTTTCAAGGCATGGATGCAAGGTCGACCAAGTAGAATATTGTATCAAAATTCTAGATCCAGGACTTGACATGTGGTGTCCACAATGAGTGGTCCAATACAAATTGGAAGTAATTATGCCTTGAGAGGAATGTTCTTCATCATCATATGACTTGATAACAATGCTCTTTGTAGCTTCTACACAAGCATCAGAAAAGCATATGTCTGACCTTATGCTTATGGATAAATACTTCAATGTGAAGGGAATCATTATGATTGGATTTGGACAATGAGTAGTCTTGGTCTAAAAAATTTATATGGTGGGGAGCGGTAAGATATCCCACCATGGCCTCAAATTGATTGACATCAATGTCTTGGGGAACAAAAGACTCTTGTAATTTTTTTTCGAGTATAGCCTTATGTGTTGGGGAAATGCGTAGAAAATCGAGTATAGAAATTTGTGTAGGTGTCTTCCCAAGTTTTTCAATGAGGTTAAAATGTCCTTTAGGCTAGGACTGTTTGGTTAATGGACGAGACTGCGATTGTTGAGCGGACAGGCTAGCTATTGTTATCTTTGGTTGTCTAGGAGGAGGAGGGTTGGCTATGGTGAATTTTCCCCCATGGGTAGTGACATTGTATTCAGGGGTGTTTCTGATAGTAACTGTGTTGAAAATTTTAGCAGTTATTCTAATATGATTTATGATAGGCCCACCAGAATAGTCATATGCAATACGAGCATGTTTGGCTTGATTATTGTTATTGGCTTTTGATGTGGAAGGGTTACTAGAACCATAGTCCTACAATGGGTTCTTGTGTATGGTACGGTCTGAATTAGATGCAAATTGTGGTCCACCTATCTCAATGGCACAATTCTCAATAAGGTCTTGTACCAGATTTTTTAGTTGTCGATAGGAGGAGGTTTTATGTCCTTTTTCTCGATGATAATTAAAAAACACATTGTCGTCCCACCAAAATGGTTTAAACTTCCCTGGGTCATGTGTTTTTGGGTCCTCGAGTGTGATGACACCATTTTGAAGGAGGTTTTTGATGACTTCTTCAATGGGCTCACCCAAGGGGGTGTATGTGCGACTCTTGTGGAATTGTCTAGGTTGTCGGGGTAGCCTTTGATTTTGGTTATTCTTATTACCTTGGTTATTTTGATTTGTCTGTACATCATTGGTAGCATGGGTCTCTGTGGTCATCTATGTATTTTGTCGTGGAGCCCCTTTAAGGGTAAGCATAGGACCCATTGCGTTGACAGCCTTAGCGTCTACAACACCATCATTGGTGACATGTTTATTCTTAACCCAGTATTTGTTCTTGTCAATGGTTAGACTTACATTTGTGTTTTTAAGACCATATTTTAATCTTCCCTCAGCAATAAGGGCTTTCTCAGGTTGGATGCCTCGTTCGACTAGGTCCACGAAAGTTGTACAACAATGAATACGCAAGCCATTTTTCAATGGGCCTAGGAGTGTTTGTACAAACATTGCAACCTTTCTTTTTTAGGTATGTCTATGTGGTAGCGACTTGCTAGGCCTCTCCATCATTGGAAAAATGGGATAAAAGTTTCACCAGTGTCTTCTTGTGTAAGTGTGCATAACCTAGTGATGGAGGTGTCTGTGTCAATGTTATAGGCATAATTTTTCACAAAATTTTATACAAGTTCATCGCATGTTTTTATCCCCTTCAAAGTGGTGAACCATTCAAGTATGGGTCCTGTTAGACTCTTGGAGAAGAGTCTCATCAAGTGTGTTCATATGCAATGTCCATACAATTGGTCATGAATTCTCGGACATATTCAATAGGATTTGTCTTGCCCTTGTATTTGGTGAAGTTTGGTGTCACATACCCAGGAGGAAATGGTGGCATGTATAAAGTTGTGTCAAAAGGATATGGGCATAGGTCATATGACATTGGTGGATTTTTTTGGATGTTTGCATGTTTTCCATCTATTTTTGGAGGTCTGCCACTCTGGTTGTCAAGGCATCTATTATGGGATTATTGGTCACATCGCACATGGGAGTGATGGGTATCCCCCGAGTCTCCATTGATTATGATAGAATGTTTGAGTTTGAATGTGACATGTGTTGTGAAATGTATGATATTTTTTGGTTTGGTGATTGTTGGTACTGCTAGTTTGGATGAGGAACGTGTTGTTGCGTGTGGATCTATGATGAATATGTGGGGATGTGTGATCCAGACATATTTGTCGATATTTGGGGGACCTGGTAACCTTGAATATTCTGGTGCCCAAAGGTATTCATTTTTTGTGTCATTTGAGTGCCTTCTCCATATTGGAAGACTTGTCCATGTGGGATGTTGGTATTTTGTCCATGCGAGATGTTGGTATTTTGTCCTTGTGAGGCATTGATGTTTAATTGTGATGATGTGTTAACATTTGGTTGGGGACCTCTAATAAGAATATGTCACTTAGTTCCTCCAAAGGGGTTGAATGAGATTCCAACATAAGGATTTGATGATGATGTCCCTATGGTCATAGATGAAGTTCCAAATATGGGGTTTGAGGAACTTTCCCCAATTGATGTAGATCCAAGGGTAGTTCCAACTGTTTGTGAAGATGTCATTGACATTGCAGGCATGGATTGTGATATTTCTTGTGGCATGGTGGGTGTTCCTCCAATAGATGTTGCATTGATTGAGTTGGAGGTGTTTTGACTTATGGTACTAGATGTAACATTGATGGTGCTTGTAGCAATTTGTGTGGTGACAATAGTGTTATTGTTGGAGGCATTGTTCATGTTTTTTTGAGATGTCAAGTTTTGTGTCGTGTTGTCTCGAGAAGAAGGTCCTATGGTATTGATGTCAAATCCTCTTGGTAGTTTTTCCCCTTGGTCTAAAATCATAGCAAGGTATCTGTCAGCATCGTTCAAGACCAAGTCCTCTACAAATGAAGCTACTTCAGGATTTTGGGTTGCAGCCTCTAAATCCTTAGCTAATACTTGTCCATTGTGGTCTCTCTATATGAATGGTTCGAATGGATTTCAAGAGGATGTTGTAAGGTTCATGGAAGATTGCATGTTCATGTTAGTAAATGGATCATTAAAATTCATGTCTTGGTTCATGTCATAAGTGTTGGTGTTGATGTTGGTGTTGAAGTCTTGTCCAAACTTTGCCATTTGTCTTTTCTTTCTTTGAAGCCTAGTTTCTACCATAAAAGAGAATTGGTCGAATGAGGATAGTGATTATGACAACTAGTCTATGTTTTTGGTGTTTGTGTGATAAGGATGACAATGCAAGGTGATTATGATGTTTTCCTAAGGAAATGATTGATGCAAGATGACAAGATTTCCAAAGAAAGATGTCAAATGTCTAGGCGATAATGACTAGGATGACAATGTTGATTAATGCTAGGTGATAAAATTGAGTAGGTGAAAAATGAGGACTAGGATGATAATGTTTACTAAAAAGGTGACTAATGCAATGTTAAAGTGCAAAATGAGGACTAGGGTGAACAATATTTTTGGATTTTTAGGCATAAAATATGCAAAGTATGGACTAAGATGAATGTAATTTGGAGAAAGGTTTTCCTAACCACTCTAAGCTTAATCTATGTCTTAATTTTGGTTATCAAAGGACTTGTTAAAGGGACTAAGTGACAAGGTCAAAATGACTAGTGAGTTTTCCTAACTAGACTATTGAGTTGGAAATTCTCACAAAAAGGACAATGACTGAAAAGGAGATTGTTGACTAAGTCCCAAGATTACCTGTACTCTTTAAGGCAATGATTTTGTAAAGAGTGGTGAGGTGGCCTAATCCAAAGTCTGCAAAGATGAAAACCTAAGGACAAGTCTATGTAGGAAAGGATGATTATGAAGCCTAGGGAATGCAACTAAAATTTGAAAGATTAAACCTAAGGTCAAAAATGTGAGCTAATGGTTGAATGATGAAAATTTTGTGCAATTTCAATTCTGGTTTCTAACAGAGACTTCTAGAAAAGATGTTTGACAACAAGAAAAAGTGTTGGATTTGAATTCAATTTTGTGATGTTTTAATGAAAAGTCTAAATTGTCTGAAATTGATTGTTTCTTTTCCAGATTTGTGATTGTTGTGTATACTATTTGAGAATCCAGAAAACACTTGGCAAAAATGATGTTTTGAATGTGTAATCAATCACAAAGAAGACAAGCACAATCCTATGGTTAGGCCAGAAAAATATCTGCTAGATTCCATGTGGGTTTCCCCAACCACATATCCTTAGCGTGTGAATCCAAAATCTTGCTGCACGTGCTCCCCCTTACAGTGCACTCTCTTCTCAGGCCAACCAAGCTTCCAGTGCCCATAAAACTCCCATGGCATGCTGATCACCTCTACTAAAGATAGTGAAGATGTGGATGCCTTCACAACGACCGTTGTTGCGCTAGTGGATAGAAGGTTTTTAGCTACTACACAAAAGTATTTAGTTTGGGACCCCCGTTTGAGTGGCCACACATGAGGTAAAGATTAATTTCCATTTAGGAGGCACTCCAACCTGAAGAGGTTATTCTCAACATGGTTTTGGGGAGTACTACTTTGTCTGTGCGACACATCCGCACTTGTAATCCTAGGCTTTCTGTTAGGATTCACATTTGTATACTGGTCGGGGGTAGCTCGGCCAAAGAGCTCTGTTTCCAATCTGAGTCACCTTGGGGTGAGTAATTTTTCCCACCAAGGAAGGCCCAATTTCCTAGAGTCAATAACAGTTTCTCTTGCACCTAGTATCGCACAAGTGCGCAAAGGGAGAGGATACTTTTATTATTGAATCAAAGGTTACACAAGTTGAAAGCATTTGTTCATTTTAATAGCCAAATTGAAGTGTGAGGCAAACACATCAAACACTTTGTGTATTTTAATCCAAGCTTGTAATGTCAACTCAAGCACACAAGTTCTTTTTAGGCCCACTAGTCCTTCTATATGGAAAAAAAATCACTCAAGATAAAGCAAAATTGAAACGAGAGCCCTGCAAAAACACGATTAGTAGTTTTGAGTCTCCAATCTTTGGCAAGCAAAAGTGGATGTAGCAAATCTTGAATCATGGACATTTGAACCTACAAAAAAAAAAGTCAAAGATTAGGCCACAATCAACAATTAAATTAAAAAGAAACTAACATTTAATAAAAACCAATGAACAAAAGTAATCTAAAAAGGAAAAGCTAATTTTAAATTAAATGAAAATATCTAAAACTAGACTAAATTGAAAAAAAATGTAAATCTAAAATTAAAATCTAATTAAATTTAAAAATCTATTAATCTAATGTCTAAATTTAAAAGCTAATTAAGCTAAAGTCTACAAAATCTAAAATTTAATTGAAAATCTAAATTAAAAACCTAAAATCTATTTAAAAATCCAATTAAATTAAAAAATATATTTAAAGAATTGAAGCTAATTAAAAACTCATTACAAATATAAATCTAATTAAAAGCTAATTAAAAATCTAAAACTAATTAAAAATATAAAAAGCTAATTAAAATTTAAATATAATTTAAAAAAAGAAGCTAAAATCTAATCTTAAAAAAAACTCTAGATTAAAATCTAACTTAAAAAATTAACTAAAATCTAAAAAAACAAATGAAAATTTAAAATCTAAATTAAAAAAAACTAATGAAAATTTAAAAATCCAACTAAAATCTAAAAACGAAAAACTAAAAGTACATGAAATTAAAACTAAAAAGTAAAATTACATTAAATGAAGACTAAAAAATTAAAGCCACTTTAAATTAAAAGTAAAAACTAAAAAGTAGAGTTTAAAATGAAAATTTTAAAAAATCACTCCCTACCGTGACAAACTCTAATACAAAGTGCTTTACTGATAAGAAGATAAAAGCTGCAAGTGGACTCTTGGGACGCTGTAGGTTGAAGCTGATGGGAAGCCTTTAGTTGATGTTCAAGTTTTGAAAGCCATGCTCCGCCTGCTTCGTTGTGTACAACCTGTATAAAGGATGCTTGCAGCATCTATTACTAGTAATCGCACCTTTGTGTGCAATGGGTACGCCGAAGATTTGTGGAGATGAATATTTTAATTTATGGTATTATATTTGAAAGATAGAAATTGTAAAATGGGTAGTGTCAAACTTTTTTAAATAAATGGGTAAGCTCTATTGTTCATTGCATTCAACAGTGTAGCAACATCTGCTATACAGTTTTGACATTTTGTCTTTGAAGAACAAAAACCAGTATAATTGGTATTTTTGCAAAGGACAATAAATGAGTAAGCTCTGTAAAGAACAGTGTATTAAGATTAACATGTGAAGATGATTTGAAATAAGTTAGTTGTAGATTAGTGAGTAAATCTAAGACAGTTTGGATTGGGTCTTTCAAAAGACTTTCCTACCTATTTTCTTGATAAACATATAACCCTATTTTTCAGTTTCCAAGATAAAATAACAGGAGGTTTTGTTCTCTGTTTATTTCTCCATTTTTCTTTTAAGTTCAGTTTCAGTTCAAATCTTAGTATACATAATTTTGTACCCCAGAGATCTTTTAATACACACATGATTGAATACCTAGAGATTTGACATATGAAGTGAAATCCCAAAAATAGGAAAGTTTAACCAGTACCATTAACAAAATTTGCACAAACCTACAAGTAATAAAAAGCAAAAGGAAAGGCTGCCATTAGGCCATCCTCGTAAATCAAAGGTAAACCAATTGAAGATTTTCTTATGGGCAATAGTAAAACATATTTTCAAGTGAAATTGGTTTGAGGATGATCCAAGTGTTCATTATAGCTTTTACATAAATCTATAAAATTTGTAGATTTGATGATCCAAGTGTTTTGGATGATTCGCTCTCAAAATTTTCTCCTCAAACTATAAAATGCCCAAATATATAAAGCCCCAACCAATTTTGATGACATAAATAATAAAATATAATATATAAAATAATATTACAAAGTTTGTAAGAGTTTTATGGCATCTTTACAAATCTTTTATTAAGATGACATTACAATACAAAAATTAAAATTATCAATACCACAACACATTTTACAGTATTATATCATCATCAAATATTTAAAACTTTATGAATTTAAGAATATACAACAAATTTTATATTAAAAAAACCAAAAGTCAATCAAGAAACTTTTTGGGCTATTTTTGGCATACATTTGTGCACTACATGAGGTCAAATAGTAGGTCATTTAGCTAATGATGTTTGTGCAAAAAAGGTCTCAATGGAGAAATGATTTTTACATCCACTTATAAGGTTCCAAACACAACTGAAGCAAAGACTTCTAAATAAAGAAGATAAGTAGGCTCCATTACCAATAGGTGCATGTTATGTTTGCAATAGGGAGAAAGGGAGACATGGGGATAGAAAGGAGGAGAGATAAAAGAGGGATGAGCAAGAGAGAGGGGGGGAAGGGGATATAGATAGAGAAAAGAGGGAAGAGAGAGAAAGGGTGGGTAAGGAGATATAGATAGAGAAAAGAGGGAAGAGCGAGAAAGAGAGGGGGGGTAAGGAGATATAGATAAAGAGGAAGATAGAGTTATAAATGGAGATGGAAATGGAGAAGGAGAAGGAGAGGGATACGTAGAGGATGTGGAGAGATACAAATAGAGAGAAGAAAGGGATTGATAGAGATAGAAGATAAAAATATATAGAGGGAGAGAGGGAGAGGTAGAAAGATAAATAAGTGATATATAGAGATAAGTAGAGAGAGGGAGAGATATAGGGATAAAGAGATAGATAGAAAATGAGATAGAGATAGAGGGAGAGATGGAAAAAAAAAGGAGAGGTAGATGGAGAGGCAAAGAGATATAGATATAGAGGTCTAGGAAGATGGAGAGGGAGAGAGAGATGGATGAATAGATAGAGACATGTCTAGAGATAAAGGGAGATAGAGGTAGAGATGAAGATATAGTGAGAGAAGAAGAGGGAGACAAATAGAGAGATAGAGAGACAGAGACAGAGATATATGGGAACTAGGTAAATGGAGAGAGGTAGAGATAGAGAGATAGATAGGGGATAGGGAGGGGAGACAAGGAGATAGAGAGAGAGAGAGAGAGAGAGAGAGAGATAAAAGATGGGGGAGAGAGGTAGAGGAGGGTGAGAGAGAAGAGGGGGGAGAGCTAGAGAGGGAGAGAGAAAAAGAGAGAGAAGAGAGAATTAGCGAGATAAAAGAGGGAGTAATAGGAGAGAGGGATAGAGAGATAAATATATAGAGAGTAGAAGAGATGGAGTGAATAAGAGAGATAAAAAGATGTAGATAGAGAGATAGGGACATATGAGAAGATAGAGATAGAGGGGCCAACAGTGAGAGATAAGGGAGGTGATATAGATAAGTAATAAAGAGAGGGAGAGGAAGAGATAGAAATAGAGAAGGGGAAGAGATAGAGATAGGGAGGGAGAAACACAAAGTGTGTGTGAGTGAAAGAGATATGAAGATATAGATAGAGGTCTTAAAGGTGAATTATTATATACTTAATCAAATGACATGCTACCCTAAGCATAACTCCCTAGGGATACATGCTATCCTTGGATTGTTGGCATGAAATGACTAATCAAAAGTTAGTCTCTCTCTCTCTCACTAATTTAAGTTTGAAATTGATTTTATTATAGAAATTAAAATAAAAATTCTAAATAGAATTATTCCAAAATAATTTAAATTTTAATAAGAAAAATAATTATAAATTAAAATAACTCTAATATATTTCAAGTATTATTTGTAATTGGCAAAAGTATAAATGATAGGTGGATAAGATTTGGGCTCCCCCTCGCCCCTCACACTGGAAATGGGTGTCTAGGTGGGCATGAGGTGGAGGATGGGACGGACGGGTGGCATTCGGACTCGGCTTGTAGTAGTCATGCCATCCGGCTAAATTTAGCGGAATGCGGTGGTTCATTGTAGGGTTAATCGACAGCTATTTAGTTCAAATTTTATGGAGTGGGTTTAGAGGCATGATGGGCTCTGTTATCACGACGCTATCGGAGGGACACGTAGCGTACAGTATTCCTTGTTCTCTGCACGGACGTGTCGTGTGGTAATCACCATAACTTTCATTGATCACAGCTCTTAGTTGAAGAGACTGGGGATGCATTTCTACTCATGCAAAGGACAGATTTGCATAGCCATTAATCTGGTTCTATATACGATGGCTGACGGATCATTATTCAGGTTTTATATTAATCTCATGAAGTCCGTTCCTAAATTTAGGTTCGGCTCCTTGGTTTTTGCCTTTGTGTTTATGTTGCAGGTTGCTCCGGTCATATCTCTGGCAATGGAGAGACAGTCGAAGTCAAAGTTCACAATTATCATTTCGGCGGAAGGTCTTGAATCCTTTGGTGTCGATACTCCTATCTCCTTAATGGCAATGGAAAGGAAAATTGCCTTTCGAGAGGTAACGGACCAGCGTCTTAAACGTATCTTGCTCGAGGACGACCCGGCGTTTATTGCAGCAGTGAAGATGGTCCTCGGAAAGGGTCATTTGGAGCGAAAAGAATTTTCCCGAGACAATGCCCAAATTTCATCCAGGTTTCTCACCTCACTCTTGGATATTGCCACCCCGAAGACAATGGCTAAAGAATTGATGGTGCGAATGTTTCGGAATGACTTGCTCAGGGGCATCGACATTACTCTGAAAGCGGCTCTTTCAGGCAAGGGCATACCACGCCCTGCGGACTTTGCTTCTATGTGGGAATCGGATGATGCGATCAAGATTTACCCTTTTCTTCTGGACCTCAAAGGCCCAGAATTATCTAGGCATCGTACACTTACAGAAGTGGCAGTGGAGTTTTTGAAACAAAAAGTGAAGTTAGTGCCGGTGGAGGGAACGGGCTGGGTGGAGGGTTTCATCTGTTTTGCAGAGGTAAATGGTTTCTGGTGATTTAGTGGGGAACGGGTTGGTGTCCAACTGGTTTTTTGCTTGGTCTTGTCCTGGTAATTCGTAGTTTCGTCGATCTAGGGATAAGTTTTTTTTTTGTAAATTTTGTGGAAGATAGACTATGCTTATATCCTCTGTTAGGTGCTTCCAATATAGGCTGGTTATCTTAAGGTAGTAGTTTTGGGTACATGCGAAGGTCATGATGTAATTATTCTGCATAGCGAGGGCAGGCTATATATTTCTCTTTATATATATAAAAAATCATCACCTTCTGAGGATCAAAATAAAATAAAAATAAAACATAAATAATTAAAAATAATTTAAGTAATTTAATAATTAGAACAATTCAACTTGATAAAAATTAAAAATAATTTGATTAATGTTAATGAAGATAGAAAAAATAAAATTCAAAAGCAATAGAAAATTTCAAATATTTTAATTATTTCAAATTTAATAATAAAATTAATTTTAATTTTATTTATTTATTCTTTAATAAATGTAAAATATAAATTTTAACCTTTAAAATAATAATTTTAAAAAAAATCATCTAAAATTAGAAGGAGAATGCGTGTAAAACAAGGTAGAATAAATATAATATAATTAAATCAAACACATCAACGAAGCCCAAAATTTCCTTAACATTGCTTTTTTTTAAACTTTCACAAGCTTTGTTAAAATAAAACGGCAATGAAAATGAAAATATAAGAAAAAGAAAATACGATAAATAGGGAAAACAAAAAATGTAGTGGAAGGAATAATTAAAAGCATATCCGATGGTTAGTTATCGAGCACATAAATTCACGTGTGACCGAGAGGACTGATACAACAAACTGAAATTTCAAAATGGTAAAAATCTGCGGGTCATTATCACTACAACCTTCTTTCAGTCCTCTGAAATCGTCAAACCTAGGAAGAACTATCCACCGTCTAATGCGAAAACGGACCAAAAATTTCTAGGCCGATCTGTTAGAAATTTCACCTTGCAGTCCCATGCGGTTTACCGGTCAGTAGATTTTAAACAACTGAATTAAAAAGAGGGACAAAAAATATACTATTAAAAATGCACCCGCCGTTCGCTTTTTGGCCACAGAGAGGAAACACAGCCTTCGAATGGCAAAAAAACCACTGGGAATTGACAGCAGCGGTGAAAGCAGAAAAATGTGGTGGACGAGTAAAAAGTGCAGAGTTTGCGGGAAAAATATTGCGAAACCCTATGTGGCAGTCGGTGAGGGCAAAACTAGGATGGTAAAAAATGAAGGGAAAAAATGGGTGTGCGAAACAAAAGCGGTGGTGAATTCTCATAATGTCGGTAGCAGCGCGAAAAGCAGCCAAAAAAACGCGAAAAGCAGCCGAAAAAATGGCGAAAACAGTAAAAAAATGATGAAACATGATGGACGATCAGGATATATTCTGGATGGTCTTGCAAGCTTTTTTTAACCGTCGATAGAGAAAGTGAAATGGAAAACTTCATTGAGGAGCATGGCCGAGCGTAATTACTTTAATGGACTACAATGACCCGAGAGTTTTGCATTATCACGTTACAATTAAGGTGGACACGGTAATGCGTCGGTGTGAAGAGAGCAGTGACACAACGGTATTAAAATTAATAGAAAGAAAGAAAAGGTCATAGAAAGCAATAGTAGGAAGATACCAGGCAACTTCCATACAAAAGATAAAAGAAAGCAACATTTGTGGAGGAGAATGAGGTGTATATTATCATGATTTTTAAGATTTTCAATTGAAAAGATGTGATAGGATTAGGATCTGTTTGTGATCCAATCATTTTTTCTTATATTTCTTTTGTGAAAATATACGACATTTAATAATTTGTAGTTATGATTAATGAAAAATATTGTTGAATGGTTATTTATATTATAAGTGCATTCTTTAATATTATTATTTTATTTATTTAAGATTAATAATAGGGAATTATTATTCTATAGAGAAATAATAGGAGTTAGATATTATTTTTATATTGGTTAGTGAACTAATATAAAAATAATATCTAACTAAAAAAATAGGAAATATTTTCCTTATAATAACCTTTTAATAAGTACTTTTAACTTTCCCTTATTTTATCAATAGTTAACTAATATTAAATTCCCTTAATATTACTATTAAGTTTTAGTTAATAATAGGGAATTATTATTTTATAGAGAAATAATTAGATATTATTTTTATATTGGTTAGTGAACTAATATAAAAATAATATCTAACTAAAAAAATAGGAAATATTTTCCTTATAATAACCTTTATTTTACTATTTTCCTTAAAATACTACTTATAAATCTATAATTATGTACTATAATGGATAAAATTAAAATTATTAGTTTAATATTAGATTAAAAAGAAATAAAAAAATTAACTAAAAAATATTGAAATTAAAATTAAAATAGGTTAGTTATTTAAATGTACTACTTTTAATAATAGTAAAAAGTAATTTAATATTTAGGTGAATTATTTCCTATTTTTATTATAGTAAAATAAAGGTTATTATAAGGAAAATATTCCCTATATTAGTTTATTATCTACTAAACTATTTTTTAATTTGATATTTTATATTATAAGGAAAATATTAAATTTTATAATAGATATTTTTTTGAATTAGATTAAGGTTTAGTTATATCAAACCTATAGGGTAATAATATATTAAAATATTTTAAGCTATAGGGTAAAATATTTAATATTAAGGTTTAGTTAATAATAGGGAATTATTATTTTATAGGAAATAATAGGAAATAATAACTTATATAATAGAAAATAGTTAACTAACATTAATTAAAGGAATTTAAATTTTTAAAAGGTATAATTCCCTTTTATTAATATTATTAAACTCCCTTTATATTAATAGTGTAGTGGTTAGCAATACTACATTTAGATTAAATAAAGTATAATAAATAGTTTATTTTTGTTTTACTATTTACTATTTAAATTAAATTACTTTTAAAAGTGTATTAGGATTTTTTTATTTTTGGAATTGGTGTATTATAGATTTTTTTTGCTAATGATTTTAATTTTTTTTATTTCTTTTTCATTTTTGGAATTGGTGTATTATAGATTTGTTTTCGCTAATAATTTTAATTTTTGTTATTTGTTTTTAATTTTTGGAATTGATGTATTATAGATCTTTTAAAGATTTATAAGTATTATTTTTTATTTGATAAACTATTTTTATTTACCGAGAATTATTTACTTTTTATCTACTTAATATCTACTTTACTTTATGTTTAAAATATTTTTTATTATGTACTTTTAGTTGATGTCACAATCTATAATAATATTTTTGAACATATATTTCACATGCAAATTTAATTTGAAACACTAAAATTTAAATCCTCGTCATTTTTATTTGATATTGTTTTGTTATGTTTATAAGGAAATAAAACATTCTTATATAAATATTTAACTTTTGGAGGTGCAAAACTAACTTGAGATAATTTCTCACATGTAGATTTAAACACAAAAGAAAACTTTTTTTAAAACATAAAATAAAGTAGATATTAAGTAGATGAAAAGTAAATAATTCTGGGTAAATAAAAATAGTTTATCAAATAAAAAACAATACTTATAAATCTTTAAAAGATCTATAATACACCAATTTTAAAAATTAAAAAGAAATAAAAAAAATTAAAATTATTAACAAAAACAAATCTATAATACACCAATTCCAAAAATTAAAAAGAAATAAATAAAAATTAACTAAAAATACATAATAGCTTTAATACCCTAGTTTTTAAAACATATAATAAAAAATTAAAAAGAAATTAATGCACTTTTTAAATATGTTTTAAAAAAAAGGAAAAATCTATAGACATTGCCCAGCAGATCTCGGCAACTGCAGATCTCAATGGGCATTGATTGCAGAGGGAAGGACGACAAGGTGATTACAGTGTAGGTGATGGGTGACAAGTGCAACAGGATAGAAGAGTTGGAGACAATGCCAGCAACATGTACAGGTACAAACCATTAGCAGTGGCTTGCAGGGGCTTGCACGGGTGTAGCCATCGAATGCCCATAATGCTTATCAGTGCAAATTGTCACCCCCATAGACATTGCCACAACGTTTGGCACAGTCAATATTGCATTAACGATGATGTTGACAAAAGCTGACGAGGAGAGATCAAGAAAAAAATTGCCAAAATCTTAGCAACTAACTTATGAAAATAGGCATTAATGGTTATGTTGATAAAATGTGCCAAAAAGAGATGAGGAACAATTTACAAAATCTCATCAATGAATATGTGTCAGAAATGTTTGATGATGCCTAAGTTCATTGAGAAGCAGTATAAAAACAAAGACGACAAGAAATAAATATATGGGGGGTCATGGTTTTACCCTGCGCTATTCTCCCTTTCCAGATCGTTCTCCTCCAAAGTCTCGATTCACTGGAATGATGGCAGCGATTATTGATTCAATGTTGGTCAACTTATGTATGTTGTGCCTCCAATTTAAACATGCCACAATCTGCCATGTATCCAAACGCTGATGAAGTGAGCTCCGCTTAGTCAACACAAGGATGATATAAACCACAGTTTCATCTATAGGATAGCGCCTCCCAAACTGTGATTAAAGGCTGTGATTTTCAACCATGAGTGCCACGATCATTTTTCTTGTTTAGCTAAATCAATGTAGGTAGCTCATGTAATTCTAGAAGTGAGTGGGATATTCGGTCGAATGGTGGGTTGGTTCAGGAAATGGCTCAAATTGCTAACGGACAAGATCTGGGCAATGGTGTTTTTCTCTTGCACATCAATAGGGTAAACTTGAACCAAACTACCATTGATATTGCAACCATGAATGAAGTGCTGAATGGAGCTAATCCAGACTATGTGGCCATCATTCTAGTGAGATTGGCCATTTTATCAGAAGGTCCCGAGGGCATTAAGTTGGTTAAGGACAACAATAGTCATAGCAATAATGTCAATGGCGATGGCAATGGCAACGAAGGAAGAGGGTCACTACTTACCAAAGTTTAGTGGACTTGGTTTCATCGGCCAAGCTCTCATTGGGATCTATTTCCACTGTCAATAGTCTCATTACCTGTATAGTGGACAGGACCAAGGCTACCCTTAATTGTGAAGATCTAGAACACCACCCAACGTGCCAAATGGGAGAAGTGAAATGTCAATGTCTGTGAAGAAGATTGTGGATGGGTAAAAACCAATGGCATTGGGGAAAGCTATGAAGAGACATGGTCAGTGAGGATGAATGGGGGATGGCAGCCAAAAACCAGACTCCAAGATTTAGTACATACTAAAAGACTGAGCGGCCTTATTGGATAATAATTATTCTGGAGTCAAAAGTGAAAATTTATGACCTTGAATTAAGATAGATATTCTCTTCCATATTTTCCAATGTGAATCTTAATAGGTTACATACTAAAGTTGATAGAAACGATGCTATAATGCTTTTCTATAAACTATTATAGGTTGCCTTGCTATAAAATGTAAATTAGTGGATGCAAATTGTTTCAAATTGGATGCTAATTAGAGACAATGAAAACTTTTATTACTGTCCTAGAAAATGTAAATTAGTGGATGCAAATCTTTTCAAATTGGATGCTAATTAGAGACAATGAAAACTTCTCATCACCTATAAAATTCCACGAGTGTCTAATAAGGCGGATCATAGAAAAAAAGAAAAAATATATTTAGAAATTTAAACAATTAAAATAGCAGCAACTTGAGATCATTTAAATCTATAAGGATGTTATCATTGGTAAACCCCAAGGGAAGTGCATCAAATTCATGAAATCAATCAAACAAAGTCAGCTTCACCAAATGTATTAAGGAAAAGTTTTCAGATTAATATCAAATAACATGATAACTTTTATCCCTAACAACAATGCAGAACAATGAAAGCAAGAAACATAAAAATAATGAAACAATATCACCTAGTCTTCAAGCTTCCATTGGTTGACCTCCATTGGCCTTCTCCATCTTGCTAAAAATGGTATACTTGCCCTCATAATTGAAGTGCAACTATAACCTATGCCAAAGACAAGCAAAATATTGAAGTAATATGTATGCTCAAGTACTCAAAAGATCTCAAGCATGTTGTGTATAACTCTTGTGTGTGTTCAAAATGACTTGAAAGAGAGCCTTTTAAAGAATTCCAAATTGAGAATTGATGGCCAAGATTAAAAGTTGGTGAAGCCCTAAGATCAAAGGCTAAGAATCAATGTCATAAGGAGGATTAGGGTTAGGGCAACATTAGGTCAAAGTTAGGGCAAGCCTTGAAATGAAGGGTTGAGATTTAATTGAAGATAATCAAATCAATGGTGGAGAAAAAGAGGCAGTTGGAATAATAGAAATTATTTAATTTATGGAGGAATGTTGACTTATGAATTAAATAATGGTTTAATTCATAAATGGGAATGAGACAAAAGACAATATTTATAATTATTTTAATTATTTACTTGGTGGGAAGGAAAGTGGGCTAAATGAATAAGTTTATTTGATTGAAGGATAAATGATAATGTTATGGAAGAAATAAGGATTGATTAGTAATGCATTTAAATAAATAAACGTAATTTATTTATTTAAATTATCATGGAGGAATGGACATGATTAGATAATTGAATTATGTGAGGGAGAAGCGTGGTCGCCATAGAAAATATCGTTTGCAAGCTGAGGCCATTTTTATGTGTCTACAACTACAGTAATCACAAAAAGTGTAAGAGCCCCTTTATATCATGTTTGGAATACAAAACCCTCAAAAATAGGGTAACCGGGCTGTATGCAAAGAAATGAAGCTTTCTAACTCAAATCAATGCCTTAAGCCCTCAAATCATATTCAAATCAAAGCTAACACATATATTCACGACTTGGAAGTTATTTCACATCAAAATATGGCTGCATGTGACCGTACAGTGCTACATAATAGGAAAAATACAGAAATTTTGAAGAAAAACACAGATTTTCAAATGTCAAGAGCTTGTATTTTAAATCCTCAACCATCAACTACCATTACAATGATCACTTTATGCCTTTTAAAGGCCTTTACATGTGAACCACTGAACAACCACCTCTACAATTGACTTTTTAATCTTTTATGATGACATGAAACATAAAACACACTAATTTCAAGGTTGTTAACATCACTATTGCAATGTTTTAATTTTTTGACCTTTCAAACATTAAAAAGTATATCATTAAATTAATTATGTAATGGCATAAAAATTAAAAACATCATGAATTAATTATGTAACCACATAAGTCAAATATAATTCTTATCAAGAAATTAATATCAAATAGATAATATAATCAGTATACTCATCAATTTCAATGTCATTGATCTTCTTCTTCATCCAACTCTTTGTCTGTATCATCCAATCCAAATTCAATATTGTAAGGATTGGTCATATCATCATCATCATCATTGATATCAGTTTTGATAATGTCATCATCCACAAGGATATCATCTTCATGAACATTAACTCATACATCATCATGATCTAGTTCCTCCTTTTCAAAAATCTTCGGGCCGTGGTTGCCATCAACTAACTATTGATCCTCGATCATCATCTACATCTTTCTAACATCACACATTATACTTTAATGGCCTCTTTGATCAACGTATTCAACAAAATGACCAACCCGGGTTTACCTAGGAACCTCTGAAATACCTACCACATTCGCCAGCTACCATAAGGCTCATTTCAGCCGATCAACCTTTGTATTAACCATGGTAAATCCATTATCATGTTCACAACAGCTTCTTTTAGGATCATTTTCTTATTCAATCATAGCCTATACCATAGGATGATTTAACAAAATTTCAATTTGAAGGACTTAAAGTCACATTCTCAAAGTTGATCATCCAAAATCCCATAGTATCGATTCTCTGAGACTTTTGGATGTATGTCACTTCTAGATAAAACATTAGTCACCTAAAAGACTGCAGTTATACAGGAATCACTAGTTTTCTTCATGTCATCCAACATTTTGATTAGAAATTTATGACTATTGCACCACATAGCCTTGTGGTGTTTCACTGGCACTATGCCAAGCATGTAAAAATTATTGCAATATCGTCAGTTGATAAACATATTTATTCTTGGCCGAATGTATGCAAAGAAAACAATCTCAATATATATATACATCAATATAATTGAAAATAATTAAATAATATGGGTGATTAATATATTTAAATGTACTTGTTTATCTCTTAAACCATATGATAAATCAATTTCCCTTTGTGTAACATTGGAATCTCTATTACAATGAGCTTCTTTAATCAATGAAACAACACCTTCCCATGTTAATGCGCAACCAGATTGTTGACATCATTCAATCCATACCATCATCCAATCAATATTGTTTGGCGACGCATAAATGTAGTGTGCATCCTAATCTTAACCAATCAGACAAAAAAATTGAAATTCACAAACAACGTATAATTAGTTAAATACCACAGTATACGACCTTAATTTATAATTGATGTATATTGAAGATTAAAAATTAAATAAGTACAATATACATAAAAACCATATGTAAAATGTATTCCAATTAACCTCCATGACCATCTTATAATTACCTCTCACTTTCCTCAATCTACCTTTCCCCATTAGGTACTCCCCTTCAATTTGTTAATGGAGTTGGGATCCCAAATGCGATCTACATGGATCTTTGTTGAAAACTTAGGAAGATATTCACTAATGTACACCATGGTCTAGTATGATCATGTGCTATCCCTCCACCATAGAACCCTCAGGATGTGCTCTTTGTCTAAAAAAAGCCTTCAAAAATTTCAAGTGCCTCTTAACCATCCACATTGACCTTGTGTGTACAGGTCCACACAATTCAATCTCCCCAACTTGGTGTATGAGGTAGTGTTCTTGTGCATTGAAAAATGTTGAAGGTAGACACTTTTGCATTTCACACATTAGACGAGGAATTTTTCTCTTCCAATAATTTATATCTTCTTTATGGATTTCTTTACATGATAGCCATCTACAAGTGATTCAAGGCACAAATATATTAATGAGATTTAACAAAAATATACAGTATATTACATAACAAGTAAAACAAATGGCAATTATAAGATGTATACAACAAATTGAACAAATATCGCTACTTACCTCATGTATTTTCAAAGATCATATATAACTTGCTTGACATTGTTGTCAAAGTTGTCTAGGAGAGATAGAGGTAGAACGTACTGCAACAATTATAAAATGATTTTTTCATT
>VDFB02391105.1:0-14706 GCA_007258455.2 Sequoia sempervirens | reverse complement strand
TTTCAATTTTTTGATGCAGTCATTTTCTTCTTTAATATTTTCCTTCAGATATCTATTTTCAACTTCAATTTAATCTAGGTCTTCAAGAGAAACTTTCAGTTCCACATATATTTCAAACATGCAATCTTCTTTTGTGTATCTAATAGCAGGAATCATTTATGAAGCCATGTGTTCAAATTTCAAGATCTTCCCAAAGTGGTCAAGCTTATTCCAAGGAACCAAGATCTATTTTTAATTGTTAAACACTCAGAATACTAAGAGGGAGGTGAATCAGTATTCTATTAAACCGTCCAATTATTAACCATCCAATTTTCAAAGCATACTTGAAAATTATAAGGAATGAAAGCATGGACAACCCATAACACGTACAAAACATGAACACCAAAAATTTTACATGGAAAACCCAAAAAGGGAAAAACCATGGTTATGATTAACTCACAATATGTTATAATCTGTTATAAGATATTACGAAAAGGCTCACTACCAGGTGGACTCACTATCCAAGTGAACTCACTATTCATAGAAAGAAGAAAGATACAAAGAGATGGCTTCACACCCAGGATTTGAACTGAGATAAATGCATCTAACATATGCTAGATTTAGTTCCTTTGAATATCATAACACACTTTAATCAACCTTGGATTACAATTCTCTGTTATGTGTTGTATTCACGGACTTTCCACAACTTATTCACACAATTCTGCAAAACTTCACGTCATTTCTTGCATTCGGATCATGTACATATCTGATTCTTATCTCCATCAATTGAAATCAACCTTGTATATATACTAAACTCCATTACAAACATCAATTAGGTCAGCCTAATTAGATATAGCCTCAAGACATGTAAAATGTGCCTTATTGATACCCAATTCAAACCAAAATTTCCTTCACACCCAAAACACAAGAAATATAGGTTGGCATGGACCTATAACAACTCTCTTTTGAATCACATCATATATTTAATCTTCACAACACTTTGCATATATCAAGTCGGCCAGGCATAGAACCCAAAAAGAAAATACTCCAATTGATCATCACCATGGAATACGTGGATCAAAAAATGTCATGCCAACTAGAAAACACAATGTACTAACACTTGTTAACCTTCTCCCAAAACTAAAATGTCTAACTCAAATCTGCGGAGGAATTCAGACCAGTTAGGTAATAGCCAGTACACAAAAAACTATGTAAGCCATACCTGTCAAACTTCTGTTACTTGCAATTTTTGAATCACTTATCCAAAACAACTAAAATTTTGAAATAAGATGCTAGTGATATCCATGAAAAATGTACTAGAACCACATAAGAAGATCTGAAAGGGCGAACAAATGTGAACCAAATTACAGAAGGGCACTATGTGCTAAAACTGCTAGTGTAGACACTTTGCAAAATATTTTTTTTGTAAATGTCCATCATGTAGTGTTGAAATCAATAACAACCTATTAATCACAACCTTTTTCATTCTTTCAATAAACTCCTCATCATATTTATGAGGATTTATATCCTCTAAAGAACTATCATCATGATATAATGTCTCTAATGTGATTGTGGATGGAGAAGTGGTAGGTGAAGAACTAGAAGGGCACTCCTCAAAATGAACACTCCTCTTGATGAACAACTCATGAGTTATAGTGGGATGGAGAATCCTATAACCTTTGACATCATCTATATACCTAAAAAATATATAAGGCTTTCTCTACAGATCCATAGCCTTGCATTTCTCTTTTGGAATGTGGGCCCATGTAAGAGAACCAAACACTCAAAAGTGCTTAACTATTAGCTTTTGACCATTCTAATATTGAAAATGAGTTATCCCCTTCACAACTTTGTGAGGAACTCAGTTATGCATCTAACATGCACAGTTAATAGCCTCTTCCTAGTACTAAGGTTCCAAAGATTTACAGTGAATCATATGATTTCCATCTCCTTCAAGGACTTGTTCTTGCATTCTATGACACCATTTTTTTGAGGAATGTATGAAACTATGTGTTGCATGTTGATTCCTTTTGAAGCATAAAACTATTCAAACTCATTTTTAACATATTCACCCCCATTTTATGTATACAAAATCTTGAAGAACTTCCTAGATTATTTCTTTGCAAAATCTTTGAAATCTTGAAATTTCTCAAAGATCTTAGATTTTTGTTTGAGAAATTAAACCTATGTATCTAGAGAATTTATTAATAAATATCAAGACATATCTATCCTTACTAAAAGATGGTCGATGAAATGGTCTTGCCAAATCACTTTGTACCAACTCCAATAGATGTGTTTCTCTCAATGCTTTACCTTTATCATATTTCTCCTTAGGATGCTTTCCAATAATGCATCCCTAGAAAACTTAATCAAAAATTTGAATAGAAGGAAACCCTAAGACCATGTCTTATTGATTAAGTTGTTACAAATAAAAATAGTTCAAGTGGCAAAACTGTTGATGCCACAAAAAAATCACCTCATCTACATGAGTGAGTAATACCTTTGAAGGAGAGTTAGGAACAAAGTGAGAAAATGCATATAGTCTTGATTGATTATCTAATTTTCCCATAACAACTGTAGACCCATTATTCATTTCACTTATTATCATAACATTGTGTAAACTCAACTTGCTTGTTAGCACTAGTATGGTAGGCATAAAACAATATGGCTCTAAAGAGGTAAAATAATCTTCTAAAGAAGCTATGTGGTATGAACCACTCAAGTCAATGATCCAAGAATTTGGCTATGAAGCAAAAAACAAGTAGGGCCTTTCCCTTTCCTTTCCCCTTATTTTTCTATGCATCCTTAGAAGACCCTTCTAGTGAACTATGTTTGACTAAATCAAGTACCTTGATATTGTTATTTTCTAGAAGATGTAAAAGGTGATTGACTTTTTTCTTTAAACACTTATGTTCATCAAGGCTAGGGCTCTTAAAGGAAGAAAATATTATCTTATCCTTCTTAGGTTGTTCACCTTTAGATGAAGAGGTATAATTAGTTGTATTTGAAGTAACAAGTTTCTGACCTTTCTTTTTTTCTTCTTGGTTCTTTTGTTTATCTTAGTTTCTTGATTCTTTATGGTCTTTTATACCCTGATTAATAACCAAGGCATGTGACTTAGAGGGTTTAATTGTACCCATTAGAACCAATTTATCTTTCTCCCTAGTGAATTATGCAACAAATTCATCTAGAGAAGGCATTTTATAGGTAGAACCTAGGGCACATTTTGTAGCATAAAATATAGAAACAAATACATAATAGCTAATATCAATTTTAGAGAGAATGTTCAAGATTAGTTGTTTATTATCCTTCTTGATTCCATAATTTTTCAATTGTAATCTAACAAATTTAAAATTTGTGAAGTCTTGTATGGTGTCAAAATTGGAAGGACTCAACCCTATGATTTTTTATCCAACTGATGACCTCTTAACTCATCCTGCTTACTAAAGAGGGTTTTTAAAGTGGTTCACACTCCATTTGGTGTACTGCTAGATTCAATGTGAAAAAGAAGTTCAAGAGAGACTAACATACATAAAGTACCAAAGGCTTCATCACATTTGTTAAACCATTTTATCTTTTCTGCAGCATCCTGAGGTTCAGTTTCAAGTCCCATTGTAACTCGATGGTATCATCTATCTTTTAAGATATATTATCATCTTAAATATCAATTTAGAATAGTTATATGGTGTTAAAAAATGAAACGTAGAAGCATCCATGAGCGAAGAAAAGTGTGAAAAAAGACACATGAGATCCCCCCTTCCACTAGTCTCAAAAACACCCCCTAAAGATTACAAAGTTGGCACTTTATAATTAATGCAATTACAAGGATTTTACCAGATTATAATGCTTTCTAGGCCTTCAATTTCCAAAATTGCAATTTTTAGATACATAAGGATTTTGATATAAAATCTAGGAAAAAATAATTTCTAGCTGAGTATTAATCTTTAATACTTGTCTGATGCCTATTCGGTTTTTTTAAATGGAGCCCTAAGGTGAAAGTTATGGCTCATTGAAGAAAAAAAATGTACCAGCTTCAACCTGCAATATCTGATTAAAAAAATAAGAATTTTTATTAAGACCGTCATGGATGGAAAGTGCTCATTTTCATATTTACATCAAGTATTCATTTGTGAAAATGTGATAAATGAAGCAAAAGTTATGCACTTTTGAAAAAATGTTGAATTTATCTTTCAGGAATGACTCTTCTCACAAAAAAATATTTCTTTTGAATTAATTTCTTCAAAATAGATTGTGAATTTGAAAAAATTAATAGATGCCCAAATAGATTTTTTGACCTTGCAAACAAAACCCATTTTTTTCTTTCCAGCAAATGGAAGATGAGTTTTTTATGCAAATTTAACCTTCAACCTATAAGAGAATAGTCAACTAGTGGTATTCTAATAGTATTTTTTATAGAATTTTCTCACCATTTGAAAAAAAAAATAGATACCTAGAATATATTTTGTTGTTGTGAACAAAACCCAAAAATGATTTTTTTCTATGAGTAGAAGATAAGAATTTGATGCAAAAATGAAAATTGCTCCAGTAAAAAAAAATCAAACTTTGATTTATTACTCTGTTCTTCAATATTTGATTTTGGTTAAATAAAATCCAATATTGACTTTCTCATACCTTCTAGACACTCTAGAAAGGCTAAAAATGTCTCCAATATTAAATCAAAATGTTGCAATCACCCATATCTCACAAGAACACAAATATACAAAATAAAGTATATAGAACTTATTTTTCCTTTTATTATTTTTTATTCTCTAGATCATCAAAGGATGCAAGAGAAGAGCATACTAGGTTTTTGATAAAAAATACTAGCTTTGGATTAGTCTCAAATATCTCCAAAAAATCAAATAACAAAGGAAGTTATACCAAAGCCGATAAGGGCATGGTTCGCTGGTCAAGTTGCTTGGTTGTAGTGACGACCACCAGGGTTCAAACCCTCACTGGGCCAAAGTGCTTGCAAGCCTTGTGCCTTCGCTACGCCAATGCGCTCACGAGTTTGGTAGTATCTTGTGGTTTCTTGTACCTAATTCATAGCTCTGTTCAAAAGCGTTTACTGCTAATAATATGGGTGCATTGCACCTTTAAAAAAAAAGCTATACCAAAAAAATTCACTTTGATATCATGTTAGATTCTTGGAGAAGTGAGAATCAAATTAGGATCTGATGTCAATCGTAGATCAAATGCACTCCAATTTGCAAATGATTGAATATCAAAATAGTGGAATGGAGAAAGAAAACTAAGAGAGAAATTAGAGACAAAAAAGATAAATTTGAGAATACTCTCTATACTCTCACTGATCTATCACCAAACTAGTGAATGTGAGAGTAGAGTGTTGTATATATAGTAAAAACATGGCATAGGTCAGCCCACAATATTGTGTCCCACTTTTTGACCAAAGTAGGACATTAATATCAACATTTTTTACAAAATTTCACTTTATGAAACCTATAGCAATTAAACTATTAATAATTTGGAGATTATGTGAACTAGTGATTTGTGAGGATTTGTGTGTAGATCCTATATGTATTTTAAAAAAATTAGAAATAAATTGTTATTTTTTATGTAACTTTTAATAACTTATTTTTATAGTAAACAATACTTTTAAAAAGTGATGTTTATGTCGTCATATAGAACTTTTTTTATTGAAATGATAAAATTATAATTTATAAAATATAGATTTTTAACATCAATATCTAGTGCATGGATATTTTTTCATAATTTTTTAGTATAGAGTATTTTTTTAAATTAATTTTTGAAGTCAAAGTAATTATAATCTGGACATAGGTGTATGTCGTCATGCATTACTTGTTTTGTATGTATTAAAATTATTTTTTTATTTTTTTGTTGAAACAAGAACATCAATACTTAGTGTTCACATATATTTTTTAGAATATAACTTTGAAGATTATGTTGAGGACTTGGTGAAGGCATGTAGCCTTATTGAGGATGCTTAATCCTCGACTCTTGTCTCTCCTACTTTTTGTTACTTGCAGCCATGAATATTTTTTGCTCTTCTCTGAGGCATTTTGGTGGTATAGGCCATAGTTGCCTAGACTGTTATATTTCTAGTTTAATCTTTGTTAAGAACTCTGGTTATTTGTTGGATACTTTATTAAGGTTGTGCTTATATAAACTTTTTTGTGGATGGATATTAAAATGGACTGTTTATATCTTTCTAGGATTATTGATAGGTTTATAATGTTTGATGCAATTGGTATAGGATAATGTTTTTTGGTTGATTAGGTTTGGGGAAGTGGTTCTCTTTTTGTCCTACTTCTTCTATTGTGTTGTTTTATCTTGTTGTTGGTCTTTGGACTATTGCTCTTTTTGTAAGGGTCAGGGTGCTTTCCCTGCTTACTCAATCAAAAACAAATACCTTGATGTTTATTGAAAAAATAATATTCACAAGAAATAAAAAATAAATATAATAATAAATTTAGAAATATTTAAAATTATAATTTTTCAAAAGCTTATAATAAGAGCTACATACTTAGAAAACATAATTTCTAAATGATTTTATTTAATCCCTCAAAAGGTAAAGAAAATGTGTTTTTTTGCCAACATTTTGATAGGTGTGAAAGAGACTCCATTGTGGGTATGATTTAAGACTAGAGAGGTTATATCTAAGGGGGTTTGATTTAAGGGGGTTCTATCTAACCCTCCTCAATTAAAACTCTTTAGATGGAATTCTTCAAGGCTTAAATCATTAATATTTTTAAAAAATATGATTTCAAGTAAAAATCAGGATGTCCCAAGTTTGGGACCTATTATTATGGGATGACCCGCATATAAATAAAAGAGGTGCATTAACTCCTACTACCCATAAAATGTGGGAGGTTCTACCTACTTGGTAAATGAGAAAATATGTGGCATAACCTCCTTAGGTGAAGACAAAAGAGAGGTTATGAGAGGTGACACATAAAGCCAAAAGAGGGTGAGAAACCCAACGACCCCATACCCTACTTAGATAAGTATAAAATAGTAGTTATGAGAGGTGGCACAACAAGCCAAAATAGGGTATGTAACTCAACTACCCATGTGTGGGAGAGAGTCACACATGTAGTTGATGTATTTTTCCACATGTCCTCATATTAACCACACCTAATAAAATTAAGCAAGCTTAAATAATATGTGTAAGAAAAAATAAATACTTTAACATAAAGAAAACAAAAAAATACACTAACAAAATGGACCTCACCATTGTGGAAATGGAAGGCCCAAAACCCCTAAGATCACTTTATCCAAAGATTAAAATTGGAGCAGTTTAAAAGAAAGAAAAAAAAGTTGGGCTATTAGATTTTAAGGCATAAAATGTGTATATCTATATGAAGTCCATACATCCATGCAGATTTTTAATGGTTTTACAACTGCCATTGAAACCTATGCAGGCATGTACATTGTACCAACAAAACATTATGGTGAAGTGTTCTATTTTTTCCATTTCTTTTTTGTTTTCCTTACAACTGGAGGTTATTTTCCAATGTATATATATTTTTTGGGATCTTTCAAAAGTTATGTGCTAATTTTTGGTCATCCAACAACAATTTTGGTTTTGGTACTATCATCATTATTTTCCCTACATGTCCAATATTTTTTAATTATTTTTTTGTTCAAGAATAGGGTTTAGAATTTAGTGGTGATGTATTTGTTCTCCCCAATAGCCATATTTTTTATTCGACGACAATTTTTTTTAAACTTCAACAACCAATTTTTTTTGGGTGGGAAATGTTTCATTTTTATGGGTTTAAGTATTTCCCTACCAAGTGAAGGTCTCACACCACCATCTACATCCTACATACTGATGATGCTATTGTTTATCCTCCATTGATAACATCAATGTTTCTATAGGTGACCATTATTTTTTTGGCTAAGATCTATTTGTGAGCCCAAAGTTGGACCAATGGGAGGATTCCTACCACAACTTATGATATTTTAGTTTCTTGTTTACCACAAAAATGTTAGCAATTTTTCTCGATGTGAAACTACTAGTTTAGAAACTTTTCAAGTGGTGTCATCAAACTTTATGCCATTTTTTAGTTTACATCCCTTGTTTTCCAACTCCCTAGAGGTTTTCCTAATTGATGATAGTTTTCAAGTGAACTAGATATTTTCTAGATCAACCAAGGAATATTTTATTAGCTCTCAACATATCATGTTGTGTCCCTTTTTGTACTCATACTACTTTATAAAGTGTCATGAGGGATTTTTTGTGTGTGCTTTTCCATTTACAATCATGGACTTGTCTACCTCCATGTGTGTGTATCTTTTTTCACACTATTTTTTAGTTGTACATATAATCTTGTGCATGTTCAAAGGGTATTTCTTCCCCTTCATGAATTAAATTATGACACATAGTTTTAGTGAAGATGGCATCCCTCTCCCTTGTCAAAATTATGGGTGGTTTCATACAATTGGTTCTAATAAAACTTTATTGTATTTGATTTGGAGTGAGCAATGTATATGTTTTTATTCCTATGCACTAAGTGGATGCAATGAATTGTTACCCATGCATTTGGCGAGATGGAATAATTACAATATAGACACTCTTGTATTCTTTTTCTTTAAGGTGACTTTCCATACTTAATTGATCAACTTATTCACATAGGTGTTGAATATTAGCTTTATACCCATGACCACCTACAAAAACAATGGAAACTTCTACAAGAGAGTACGCAAGAAATGAGCTTGCTTGATATTAAGATCTATCAAATATGATAATGACGTATGCTACAAAAGTGTACAATAACCTTACTTATATAGAAAAGGTGTGATGAACTACCTAATACAAAACATTAAATGAATTTTATCATTATTAAATGATCTAGGACACTGGCATTAAAAAAAGTCAAAAATATAAGATAGGATAAGATCTTATCTTAGACAACTAAGACTTCTAGAAATATGGTTAGGACCTAAGTGGACTTAACATGTAAATATGACCTATTAGACAAATAGATAAGTAAAATACCTATGTACACCAACACTCCCCCTTGGGTACAAATGATGTTAAAATAAAAGGATGGGTCCCAACTACAAGGCCATTTTAGGCACCCACATACAAATGTAATCGCTCACAAATAGAGAAAAGGAGAAATCGCATGGGAAAAAACCCCTCTCTAAAAGAAAGAAATGATATAAACAAGGATGATGAATGGAAGACTCAATGATACCCCCAAGTACAACATCCATCATGAGTATATAATCAATATCCCACCCATAAAATAGAAAGTGAGAGACTATGTAGCCCCCCACAATGTTTGATCTCCTATAAAAATGGAAATTTCTTGAAGACAAAACATGATCTAATATCAAAAAATAACTTTTCTCCCTTTTGGAAGAAATAAAACTAAGTATAAATGTCAGAATAATTCCCATTCCAGATAGGAATTGATAGAAAGAATCATGAATATGTATGATGATGTCTCTGAAATTTTCTCATGTGTCTCCTTTTCCACTGAAGATAAAGATGTCAAAATCAAATCGGGTACATTTGCAATCAAAGAAGAAGGTGACAAACTAGGACTATGTAAAATATGATTTTAAACAATATCTAAAAATAATCGTGGTTTCAAATATTAGTGCAATGATTATCATCAAAAAGGAGAGATAAACCTTCAAATGTGTCTTCCAAATCTGAGATGTGAGACTCCACAAACAAAGATTTGATGTCTAAAATATAAGAATCCAAATTATAAAGGCAATGAGATACATGTTGGAATGAATCACTAGAATTTATCAATGAATCGCCATTAGAAGATGAATGGAAATATTGAACAAGAATTATGGGAGCCTCAATCAATGACTATGTATAAGGAATCAATGAAGGTGAAGGTACAACAATAATTTCTAATGGAGAAGAATGAGCATCTGAAGAAACATCATCCTCGTCTTTTGAGGATCTGAAGTACTCCAAATAATAAAACTCTCAAATAGTATCATAGTCATAGGGTATCCTTTTTTGAAAAATGAACAGGCACAAGATAATCTAAAATAGAATCATCTAGGAATGGTTGAGTATTAAGATCTCCATATATCTCCCAAATTTAGTCCAAAGAGCATGAGGATACTCAAAATGAACAATAAAATTCAAAATTCCACCATCAACATGCATAATAATAACTCCTAATATATGACCCCTTTTGCAATTCCAAAAAAAAAATCTTACTATCATTACCAAGAAGGGGAACAAGACCATATAAATGTGGCAACATATGAAGCTAACAAAGATTTTTTATGATTCCATCTCTCCATTGTTTATAGTTCCCCTTTTTCAAGATGATTAGAGAAGTATGAAACTAAAACGCCATAATAAACTATGAGAAATCTCCAAAATTACAAAGAATGAAACCTTCAACCATAATTAGAAACACCCAAACTTGATGAATACTACAAATGAAGCCTTCCCAAAAAGACAAAACCTCTCCAAGAGTTAGAATGTCCAAGTAATTAACCAAAATGAAAATATGCCAAAGGGTGATCCCACCGGCTTATGCTTTGGCCAAACTAGACATTGAACTTTTTAATCCAAATCTTCACTTCGCATCTATAGCTTAATTTCAAACTATGAGGAATTTAAAGATGATGCAAACTTTTAGTGATTTCTGTGTAACTCTTTGTCTCCTCAGACTTAAACATATTTTTAAAAAATTGGAATGTAATATTGCACTTCTTTCCAACTCCTTCAAAAACTATTTTTTAATACTAAACACCATTTTAAAGAGTGGTGTTACTAGCTAACACATAACTTTTTTTTTATAAAGAATAAAATTTTAATTTTTTCAAATTTAGATTCATAACTATGATATCTAGTGCATGGAATTGGTTTCATAGCATTTCATTGAATATTTTTTTCTTAATTAAGTTTCAAAGTCAAACTAGTTATAATTTAGACATGATTTACTGGCTAAAACATAATTTTTTTTGTATTTATTGAAATTCATTTTTTTGTTGGATCAAGGACATCAATATCTAGTGCATATAGATTTTTTAGATTTTTGATAATATGCCATTTTTCCACATGTGAAGAATAGAGAGTTTGATTTTCGGTGAAAAACCTACATTCATGAGAAATAAAAAATAAATATAATAATTAAATTAAATTTATTTAAAATTATACTTTTGGGGAAGCTTATAAGAAGGACTACATACTTGCAAAAAATAAATTTTAAATGAATCATTTGATCCCCCAAAAGGTAAATCAAAAGTGGTTTTTTATCAGCATTTTGATAGGTGTAAAGGAGACTCTCTTATAGGTATGGTTTAAAACTAGTGGGGTTCTATCCAAGGGGGTTTGATCTAAGGTAGTTTGATCAAACTCTCTTCAATTTGAATCCTTTAAATGGAAATTTTCAAGGTTTAAATCATTATATTTTCTAAAAATATGTGATTTCAAAAAAAATCAGGATCTCCCAGAAAGTGTAAACCACTATTGTGGGATCACCCCAAAATTTGATATATACCTATGATTGAAACTATAAAAAATACACATGCACAATGATAGATCTCCTCAATACCTTTTTGTTTTAAAAAAAATCACGAAAAAATGAAGATCTAGGAAAAGAATTATAAGCTTGAAGGTCCAAATGGGAGATCTTACTTTAGACAACAATAAAAAAATCTAGAAGTAAAATCTTCTAATAATATCTACACTACAAGAAATTTTTCAAAACTAGCTTTTCGATAATAAGTGTTTGCCAAAATTTGATACCTGAGTCAAAAGTTATGGTGATTTTTGAAAAATTATTCAATTGAGGCTTGAGGGGAAAAAATTAAGTCCCCTAAGGGCTAGCGGGTGGTTGCACCATGCAACCAAAAGCTAGCATACTGTGTTGAATGCTGGTATGATGGTCATTTAATTGTCAAATTTATCACAATCCTCAATGATGGTCATTTGGTTATCAAACTTAAGATAGTCATTCAAAAAAGACTAAAAAATTCACCTGTAGTGCCCCTCTCGTTTGCATCTTGTTAATGTGTGATCAATGTTTTAGCTTCATCATTTCCTTGTGTTTGATGTGGTGATTATTTTATGGCTCTGATTGGTGTGTATGGACCACTGCATATTTAAGATGAGAATCCTCAACATGTCAGTTGTTGTAATTTTATACATTTACATGTTTGGTTATCATTATGCTTCAGTTCAATGATAAATTATTTATGCCATGATTAAATGTGATCTTGATTATTGATGCTTTGAAGAAACTATTTATATGGAAAATATATATGTTATTATATGTTTTATGATAGTGGACCCCGTTGGGATGATTATGTTGTGTTTTGGCCATATATATATATATATATATATATATATATATATATATATATATTGAGCAGGTAGCCTTGACGTGTGTTGAATGGTTGCATATACATGGTTATTTCTCCACCTAGCTATACAAGTCTGAGTTATTTCCCAACAGTTGGTTAATTTGAAGATGTCACATTAGGCCTTTATTCATATCCATTCCCTCAATTGTACTCAATTCGAGTATGGTATGTGCCCAAGATTTGACCTATGTGAACTCCATATGATTTTAGGAGTTTTCCGTAATCTTTATGTGCTGTGAAACGACCGTGTTGAATGCATGATTTAACTATTGGTTTAAACTCTTATGTTTTTCTGCAATTTAAATATTAGAATTCTTAAATAATTTTGATATTTATTATTAAAATATTCTCCTCGCGGGTTTATGAAAAAGGGGAAATAGGATCAAAAGTAAAGTTATGAGGCATCTTTATGAAAGTGTGTTGTTGGGAATATTTAGAGAAAAACGATACCTTATTTTTTTGAGTTTTGAAAAATAATTTTGAAAAAAAAATAGTGGATTTGGGAAAAAAAATCTGGTTTTTACCTTGTAAAAATATTGATAAAATTTGAAAGTTTTGAATGAAAATGGATGATTTAGATGGAACCTTTGTGATTTGTTGTAATTATGCTTGTGGAAAAATATTAGAAAATTTCAATGAAGTTGGATTTTCGCATTGGTTTTCATGGCACACTCATTGGTGAGTGTGAAGAGCCTACAAATAAGATAATAGAGAGGGTTATGAGAGTGACTCCAAATACGCCTGACCTAAAGTGCACGGTTGATCACGAAAGTGGGGATTCATGTAAACAAGTGATAATTAAGGAAACATGAGTAATTAATTAATATAATGGATGCACCTCTCATGTCTTGAGTGTTAGCACAAACTAAGGATGTTTGGGAAGACATGAGAGGTTAGGGAGCTTGGTTCTTGTAAGATCAAGTATCCTCATATATATGAGAGGAGTACTAGGTTTTGTGGGTACCATAATTTCAAGCACCATGATGACACTCCCTAACTAGCTCTCTAGCATCTTTCCCTAGTGTCTTGTGTATGTGATCCACCATTGGTGAGTTGGCCCAATGGAAATCCTTGTGATACCCTTGCAATGATTTTTCTCATGGTTATTCCCTTGGTGAGTTTTCCCAAGGATGATTCCTTTTATAGTATTGGTGATTTTTCCCAATGCGGATTTGTGATGTGATATTGGTGAGTTTTCCCAATGTGGTTTATGTTATTCTATTTGTGATTATACCATGAGCTTAATTGTATTGGATGCATTATGTGATTGGATGATTGGTTGTTATATGATGTGCATGTGGAGTGTATTATTTGTGTATGGTGTGTGTGAAATCCATCCCACATTTATTTGGCATGAATGTTGTGTTTGTGGCCCATGTGACTATCTCCTAGCATGGTGGGAATAGATCATTTGATTCCACAAGGTCGAGTGTTGTGGTAACCACCATTGGGGACCTGAAATTTATGGATCAAATAACATCATGGTATCATGTAATTTTAAATTAAATTAATGTATTTGGATGTTATTTATTCATGTAGATTGTAATTACTTCTCATTGAGATGGGTGTACCTTTTGTTAATAGATAGGTGTACTAGCTTATTTACGTGCTTCGGTGTTCGCATCGAGCATGATAACTTTATGGTTTTCAATATTATAATGTACAAGGGATAAAATTAACTTAGTGTTACCCCAATTATGGTCATTGAAAAGAAAAAAAATCCCCTTTTCAAGATGTCATATGAACCTATGGTTCATGCATGAGTTTAGGTTTTACATTCCCAATAGCACTACTTTATAGTTGAATCTTGAATGCTTTGCAGATCTAAGCTACAAAATTTCCCTTTGTTGTCACCAAACTTTTCAAGTTTATAGATTTGAGAAGAATGGTTTATTTATCATCCAGAGTCTCTCTTTCTGTTAATGAGTTTTTCATTATCATAAGTTCATTAATGAAAAGTATAAGTAGCAAGGCAGATATGTACAATGAAAATGGGTGGTATAATATAACAATAGCCTTGGAAAATGGTTATCAACAAAAAATAACAAAAAGACACTCTATGCAATCTATTGCTCATTTGTACTAACTCAGATCATACTTGTGCTACTTTAACAATTGATAGCTTCAAGTCTCTTCTTTTAAGTGATGGTAGTTGTGGGCCATTCTCATTCAACCTTTCTTTACCAATTACATGTGGGGTTACAAGTAATGTAAAGGGAGCCTTCTCTCTCTTTAATGGTGGTGGTTGTCAAGAGAAATGGGAATAAATTATGGCTTCTTAAAATTTATCTTCACATAAGAAGGTGGGCTGAAATGATTCTTTTATTTAACCTCAAAAGGCATCAAGGTGATATCTGCAAACAGTAAGAGGCTCATCGATTTTTGGTC
>VDFB02391104.1:0-14728 GCA_007258455.2 Sequoia sempervirens | reverse complement strand
TAAAAATAATTGAAGAATAACCCCATGAAGAAGTGCCTCTCCTTAGGAACAAAAAGAAAGATCTACTATTAGAATCATCAAGAGTTCAAATTAATATAGGTTTGGTTATAATTGCATAATATACATCACCCATTCCTACTACACCTCTACCTAAATCATTTTTCAAACTATAATTTTCCAATTCCTATAATTTATCAATCTCACAAAATAAAAAAGAAAGTATAAAAACTAGGGGTATTTGTAGGATCATGATGGGACAAAAAGTGGTGATATAATGGGTATGTGTAGGGTATGTGGCTGACGAATTTGTTTTTCCCCAAAATTGATGAAATGAAAAGGGTTTTTAAAGGAGGTTCTCAACTGTCCACCAATATAAATTATGCTTTGTTTTGAATTTAATAAATGATTATTATTCATTTTCTATTTGAATTACAACTAAAGTCTTGATTGATAAGCTCATTCAAAAACATCTATAACTTTCAAATAGTATCACATTTTTTGAATCCGAAACATGTGTCACATTATATGCTTCAAATACTATAGGATTGCAAAAAATTGAATTTCATGAAGTTTTGACCAAGTTAAGGTGGTCAAACATACGAGCTTTTATATTTTTTAAAAGTTGTAACAAAAAATTCATAATTAATTATTTACTTAAAAAAAAATTACAAAAAAATGTGCATCACATCGAAACATGAGTCCTCTACTTATATCTAAAATCTTATAAAAAAATATTATCATTTTACTATGGTTAGTGGTTAGATAGACACCTAGACTTCTTTATTTTCCACAAAAAAAAATTAAGTAATCGCTTTCATTGAAATTTCAAATTTTTACCAAATAGATTTAAAAAACCTAGTAGTTTAGAAACTACATTCAATTTTCTATAGATTATATTCTTACATATTTTTGAAATAATAAAGATAACTTATTCAAATTTTTACATCAATTTTCCAAACACTGATTTTTCTAAATTTTTTGCCACTTAAGGACATGTTTTTTCCATGATGATCCTACACATACCCCTAGTTTTATTACACCTATTAGTTCTCTTATACATTTTGTGTCATTTTTTTCTACACCCTCCCTTTCAATATAAACAAAATTAAAAAAGCTAGTAGAAAAGGGACAATAGAGAAACAACCAACTAAAAAGTTTCAATTAGAAGAAATAAATGTGACGAGGACTGAATGGATGCTTCTACTTCATTTTTAATTCCTAAGTAATAATTGAGGAATTGAAAAGGAGAAATGAAATTATTATTTCAACTCAATAATCATTTAAGAATAATAAAGGGTTAGACCCATTTGCGGAGGAGATTCAGATATACGTGTCTACTCATGACACACTTATTATAGTCTAATTTGACCTAGGTAGTAATAATGATCAACTTGATCAAGGTCAAGTGTGGTGGAGAAAGAGGAAATTATTGTAGAGGAACCATTGAAATTTCATGTCCACCTTATGGAACATTAGTCATAATTGATTGAAGAGATTTTACCTTGGCCATATTGCATCACTTTATTCCTCTCATTATTGCATTAGTCCCTTGGTCCTTAGTTAATTAACCTAAATTAAGAAATATAAAAAAAATGGCTGAGTTATTTGGGTTCCTTATCTTGTAGAGGGACCAAATGGGTTTCTTTAGCTACAATTTAATTAAATTTGGGCAAGAATTTGTTGTCATGAACTTTTGGGTTTTAGATGACCTCCTAAAAGATTTCGTATGAATTTTCTATTGAATTGGTCTAATATTTCCATTTAGTTCAAAATGTTGCAATTTAGTAGTCAACCACTTCCATGCATAAACCTAATACTAATTGAACTTCCACAAAGAGTAAAAGAAGGAGCCTTCAACAAGTGCACTAGAAAGAGCCAAATTTTGTAAATGAGGAATGAAGAAAAGGTAAAGGGATTCAAGGGATAACCTGATATAATTAAAAAAAGGTAGAGGGATTCCATATCTAGCATCACTTTTCCACACCTTATTACCCACAAGGTAATGGTCAAGTTGAGGCTTCAAAGAACTATATTGAAAATCCTTAAAAATTAGTCAATGAATTTGGTCATGATTTTCATTTACAACTTAATCATACTTTAAGGGATTATTGCACCAATATTCACACACCTACAATAGCCACTGTATATTCCTTAGTATTTGGATCATAAGCCATTTTTCCTATTGAGGTTGAGCTCTCCTCCTTAATGGTGTCTTTAAAACATGTCATTGATGAGGATGTGTATCTAGTATTCAGATTACATGAGCTTGAGCTACTGGAAGAAAGGAATCTCAAAGAATTAAATGATTTACAAGAATACCAAATTTTACTTTGTCAAAATTATAACAAGAAGATCAAAACTTAAAGTTTGAAATGGGAGAATCGGTCCTCAAAGAAAATAAAAAGAATCAACAAGATAGAGGAAAGAAATAATAGTTTGAACCTAATTGGTTAGGACCCTTTGTCATTATAGCAAACCATATTTCTAGAGATTATAAACTTGCTACACCTTGGGCATAAAATTTCTTGCCATAGAATAGTTTTGAGACTATCCAATAGACTGGGCATGGCATTTTAAAAAACTTGGATAGTTCAAACTCTATAAATTCCTAAAAAAAAGGAAGTTATTTCTCCCTCATTTGTGTAATGCCCGGCCAAGTGCAAACCCCAGAGAACACACACAAAGCGAATAATTTTTTTTTTAAATAATTAAATTAAACATGTAATAACACTTAACCATAATTCACATAGCACATTACATCACATTAACACACTTAGTTCTTTGGGGCACGCGAGGTTACATCGCAACAACTAAACAGAAATAAAAATAAAGATTACAACAATATCATTTCTAATGATAACCAAGGATAAGGGCACATCCATTAACCATGATGCGAGAATAATAAACATCACATAATTACATCCAAGATACATCTCTTAATAGAGTTACAAATGAACCTAACTATTACATCATCGTTATACATTACAATTTTCTTTGCTAACTGAATTACATTGAATTTCCCAACAAGGGGATTGATACAAGAATAATGAAATATGAAGTACAACTAATCACTGGTACAACTCCACTGCAGAATGCTGAGAAGACAAGACACTGATAGGGAACCCAACGGGTGCGGAGCACGTTCCACCCAACCATGTGAATTACAAGTAACTCACCCCCCGTGCTCAGAGGTGATGAGGAAGTGAACCCAACCATGAATGACAAACCAACTCAACAACAACATGATACAAAACAAGTACAACTCAAGCATACGATGAACAACCATCAACGTTCACAAATCACATGACAAGTTAAAACTAAGAAACTCATCACAATAACATGAAGTACAACCAATTAATAATCATGAAACAATTCACAAAAAACAAAAGCATCATAAAGATACAATTTTCAGAGGCAACTACAAACAAAGCACAAGGGTATCAAGTGGGGAGGGTCATCGCATAGCTCTCATGGGATCTCCTGGCCCTTCCTCCAGCTGAGGCGCCGGCACCCTTCTATGGATTCCCTAGCCCTCGAGAACAACATAAAGATACAATATCCAGAAGCAACTACAACCAAGCACCAGGGTGTCAAGTGGAGAGTGTCATTGCATAGCTCTCATGGGATTCTCCTAGCCCTTCCTCCAACTGAGGCACCGGCACCCATCTATGGATCTCCTGGCCCTTCCTCCTAACTGAGGCGCCGGCACCATAGGGTAGCTAATGCGGAGCCGATAATCTCTCATGAAGATGAGACTACGACTTTGCCGACCACGGCCTTCTCAGTCTATCACTAGTCTATGGTAGCCCAAGTGCATAGCCGAGGAACCCAATGTTTTATTATCTTGTGTTTTTTAAACTACCCAACCCCCTAACTCTATTGTTTAGGTTATCACTTGTTTAACTACTCTTTCGTGGGCTATCCTGAGCCCTTCCTCATCCTGAGGCACCGGCGCCCACGAAGAGCCACTCTCCCTAAGACCCCTAACATAAACCAAAATAGGCAAGGGTTGTACCGTAACCGAAAAAGCAATTAACTCAAGACCACACCACGCGAGGCATTAACCATCTCGCTATAAACACATAAACAAAGTCTCAACAATTCATGTACAACCCTTTTAAAATCATGATATCAAAACACTTGCCACATCAAGGGCACATAAAGAGAGAACATCAACTATCCATCATCTCAAGCCTCTAGAAGGGTAAAATGAAGCAACAAGAGTTTTTTTTTTCCAAAATAATTCCAACACAAGGATAAAATCTCTCTCAAATATGAGATTAACTCAGAAAAGCCACACAAAGAAAGTTTCATCAACCCATCTACAAACCGAAACATCCACACTACCAACATTACCACCAAGGGAGACCTCTATTTTCTCCACATAAGTTACCCAATCATGCATTACTCAACGACCTTACAAATTGACTCAAAAGAAACCAACTCACCCAGAATCATTGACCATGACAATGAAACCCCAGCCCATGCACAATCAACCCAGGAGGAAGACTTATTGAATAAAAATAAGCGAGACCATCAACATCATTTTGAAGTCACAAAATAACAAGTATGGAATAAAAGTGTCAACATTACAATATGGTACTTAGCTCAATCAAACTGTCATACATAAGTCAACCACATAGATCAATTTTAGGAACAACCAACAACAAAATCAACTAGTTGAATCACAACTCAATCCAAGGTATAACTATCAATTCCACAATCCATAATTCAGTTTCAAAATCCAAAGCCTCATCTTTTCACTTGATCAACACTTTGACTAGACGAGCACAAAGTTCTCCACTAAGGTTAAGCGTCACATTAAATATTTATTAACACCCTTTGTAATTGATAACTAGACAATCATCTATCTTGTTTGATTGGTAACAATATAATAATTAAAAGATAAAGTTTTATAACAATTCCAAAATATATATAGTTGTATCGATATGTTGTCTAAAGAATCATTTTTCCTCGATATAATTCCACACAACAAATTAAAATATATCTCAGTTAAATTATTTGTTCCACCAATAAAATAACGCCCTTTATTTGTACAATAATACTAATTAACTTTTTTTCTTTAAAACATACATATTATTTAATATTTAAATCCATATCCAACAAAAAAAAAAACTACTTCCTTTATTAAAAATGGAAATAAAACATCATTAAATTAACTAATTATAATTTCCATATCAAAATATTTAATCCATAAAACCAAAGAATGTCATATATATATATTTACATGTACATAAAAATAATACATTAATTTTATTTTACTAAATAAAACTTTAATAGTTAATTCCCAAAATAGAGATTACATTTTTTTAAACATAAGAATAAATAACTATAATAACTTTTATTTTATTTTATTTTATTTTATTTATTCATTTATTTTTTTAAAGAATCATATTAAATACAAAATATATATATATAATTAATATTAAAATTAAAAACTAAAATAAAAAAAAAAAAAAAAAAAACTTTAAAACAAATAACTACCATGCCGATAGGGACCGCTTCTACGCATCAGACACAAGAAATTGCATCGTCACTGCTCATAGCTAAAGAGCTGCCATAAGACACAAGAAATCATCCTGATCACAGTGGTCACCTCTGCATGCTGCTGGGGAATGGGTGGACTACCAAACACTTCCACAACTCCCACATTACCAACCTTTTCCAATAAAATTTGATTTCTTTCATCTTTGTATTTAAAATTTTATTTTATATATATATATATATAATTTTAAAACACTAATCCTTAAAACGCTATCTCATTCGCTTAGTACCACGCGGTTTTCGAAAACCCAGTCTGTATTAAAAGAACCAATCCATTCGATATACTAATATAAAGAATTAAAAAATAAATAAATATAAACTATATAAATATAAACTATATATATATATATATATATATATACGAAATATGTATATATATATAAATATAAGAACATATATTTAAACACAGGGAGTACAAATTTCTGTGAACATACAGAATAAAATACAGAGCAATAAATACTTCACACATAACTATATATATATATATATATTTACAAACTCACAAATATTTTATTCTCAATAAAGGAATCATTTTTCTCTAAATGTTATTATTGTTAAGTTGAATATTTCTGCAATAGTTTTCAGTTTAAACAATAGTTTTTATTTCTTCACACAAATCATATTTAATAACTTATATTTTCCTTTGAAGCAGAAAGATGACAGAGATAGAACGAGAAGGAAAAATATGAGTGGAACCTGATGTCCAACGCTCTTGAGAACCTGATGAAGCTAGCTTGATCCCGATGGCTTCTATGAAGTGCTTCTCGTTCTGCTCCAAAATCTCCTCTCCAAGATTTCGTGCTCGAACTCAATTCTGTTTCTTTGTTGAGTAGACTCTAAAAAAATACCAACAAAAGATTCCAAACCCCTTCCAAACTCCTTCAAAATATAGCATAAGATTCAAAAATGCATAAAACCCAGACTTGTGCAACTTCTCAACCCCTTATCTTCTGTGTGTGAAAACTTACAAAAATTCTTAATTAAATAAAAGATAATATCCCTCTCTTGACAAAAACTCTAAAAATCAACAATAAAAGAAAATCATTCTTTAAAAACTAGCTTTTTAATTAGATTTGTATTCCTATTTGTTCTCACAATCTTTTTCAATCTTTTATTTGTTTTATTGCTTTAATTCCTGTTTTGCAACTTTTCTTGCACCTCACATTACATATTTATTTTAAATAAATTATTCACATAATTATCCACCACCAATTTAATTGATTAAAATAATTAAGTCATATCTAATATTTAATTATTATTTAATTGCAATATATAATTTTCAAAAATAATTAAATTATTTAAATATTTAAATACCATTTAATCCAACATTAAAAATAAATAATTTATTTCAATCATTAAGCTAAATCATAACTATAAATGCCCTCATAAATAAAATAAGACAAAACACATAACACGACACACAATGACGACAATTACATAAAAATCAACTATACCAAACAATGAGATGACCTGACATCATGGAATGGGAGGACTTCATCATCACCTCTGTATCAACATTTATCCGTTGGGTTATTTATGTTTCACCCCGTGAATTTCTGGGGAAAAAATTCCATCCTATACCGACACACAATGTTCCAATACTATAGGATTTTTTAGGAAACTTTGATCTAAAAAAAAAAAAAACAAGGATTACTATGCCAACCTGAACTAAACCAACACAAAGATTACCAAATGTATGCACCAAAAATTTAAACCTGAAGACTATAATTAAACTAGAGAACAAGCAATATGAGAACCTATAATACAATTCCCAAGGAACGTAGGAAAAGAGAAGATTATCCTTAATTGAGAACCCTTTAACTAGCAGAAGCTTATGATGCCATTTTCTAAATAGCAACAAACCTTGAAGAAACACACCTTTGAAAAACCATAATACTTCAATTAGAGAGCTCAACACCTTATAAATTAGGTGTTTTATATGATGTAAACTAGAGAACATCATTAGGATTACACAAAACACAAGAAGCTTAAACTTTCAATACAAATTCCACTATCAATTCACAAATATGAAATCTTAGCTCAGTGTTGTAAGATATTTGTAATTATTACTAGTGTGAAATTAATACGCTTGATAAGCTACATATACCACTTGTAATAATTACACTTAGTATCTTTGAAACCATTTTCCAACTATTTATTTATCATGCGTGTGATTTAATCACACATTCAATTCATGTGCCACTTGTTCAAATCCCACAGAAAAGGGAATTTTGAAAAGACTCAGCTATGCAAATATTTAATGCATTTGGGTGGAGTTTTCATCCAATTTAAATTATTAAACATTTCCATTGCTATGAGGTACCATGTTTTTTATACAACACACACAAGTTACACCACCAATTTTCATCTATTTGTACCAAGAATTTGATGAAATAATATTTGGTGAAGTAGCAACCATATGTCACTATGCCAAGTACCAGATTCTCTCCTGAACTTAAATGTGAGAGAGTACAATTCAATTTGTTATTGAAATCATAATTTGAAATGTAACACCATGTGAACCATGATAATAAGAAAAAATAAAACATGCAGAAACAAACAAGCGTTGGCTTTTAATTATATAAAATTTACGTTGGCCACAAACAAGCATAACAATATGATACCCTCTTCAAAATACTCTACTTGGCCATTTGAGAAAACAACATTGTCTTAGTCAAAATCAACCAACATACTAAAATGAATCTTTTCTTTATGTGAGATTTGTACATTACACCTTTGGCATATGAATTCGACTATTTATAAAGGCTTGCAGTTATTGTTTGATTTTATTTAACCCTTCTTCATAAATTACTTCCTCCTCTCTTGCTCACATCCCATTTTTACAAGTTTATTTTTTGAATGATTCCCTTCTCTATAAGTATGCACAACTTGGAAGTGTTCCAAGACATCAAGCAATCTCCAAACTTGAACAATAATATAACTAATTTTCTAGATATATTGCTTTTTGTTCCTACAAGCATTGGTGATTACCAAAAAATCACCTTCAATATGAAGCTTCAAGCAATTCAGATTAATAGAAATCTGTAATCCTAACAATAGAGCTTGCACTTCTACAATTTATTATTTGTTCCTCAGGGTAGCTTTATTGATTTAGCACTAATTAATAGTCCTTTTGAATTCCTCAACACAACCTTAGTGCCAAATTTCCCATGGTTGTATTTAGAGGCTCCATCAAGATTTAACTTGACAAAGACAACTGATGGAAGCTTCTAGTTGACCTTCTTTCTATCAAATTTATTGATGATAGGAACTTGTAGGTTGCCTCTAAAAGGGATTACAAGATTTTGCTAGATCTTTATTTTCTTTGAGTCCCAATTTGTGAAAATTGAACCAACATGTTTAGCATTATGAACATAGGAATATTTTATTTCACAAATTGAATTCTCCAACTTGAGTAGCACATGATCAATACTAGAAACTTTATTTCAAAATATCCTTTTATTTATCTCCTGCCAAATACACCACAAGACTAAAGATGGAATACACCTACAAAGACTTGCAAGCAAAGATGATTGATACAGAAGTGGCCAACTTGTAATTAGGTCTCAAAGTGTAGATGAAAGAGGAGCATAGTAGCTTAGCTTTTCTTGAATGAATATCCAACATGAATTTACAAAAGAGCATTGTAGAAAAAGGTGGTTTATATCTTATAAAGCTATCCCACATATCACACAGTTAAAAGGATTTGATATACCTAATCTATGCAATCTTGAACTTGTTAAAATCTTGTTTGTCAAGGACAACCAAGTGAAACATCCTACTTTTGGTAACATTTCATAAGTCCAACAAAAATTAAGAGCTCTTTGTGGCTTATAATGAACCTCTCTATTCATCATTTCTTTGTATCCCAATTTTACTATATAGTGACCTAATTTAGAAGGAGCCTAGATAACCTTGTCAATAGCATTGTGGACATAGAAAACTCTACCACTTAACAAGTTGTTTGAAATCCATTGTTGTAAATCTAATAGTAAAGGATCTACAAATGTTTTCCAAACCACTCTCCTTGTGAAGAAGTCTAAATTTCTTGAAAGCAATCTCTTACATTCAAACCCCTAATTGCAATTATATGCTATTGTATTAGATGGAAATCTCACATTGTATTCAAAAGATGATGTCCTTGCCATGAGTCTAACCATAAATTTTCCTTTTCTCCATTTTTAACCTCCCAAGTTATATACATGATTATAAAATTTCTATAAGTTAACAAAAAGTTCCACATAATAGAAACTTGTGGAGGATTAAGAATGGAAAAGATGGAGTCAGATGCACTAGTATCTAAATATTTTTTTTGCATGATTTTTCACTATTTGGCCTGAGGTTTGGAATACAAATACCATACTAACTTTATACCTAATGAAATATTTCTTGCAATTAGGTTGTGAATTCTAGCTCCTTTTAATTTCTCTCTACATAAGTTATCTAGGGAGACTAGATGGATTTTCTTTTTATCGTCCATGTTTCCTTTCCGATGAAAATTCGTAATCAAAATTTCAATTTGCATAATAATAGTTCTAAGAGCTTTTAAATCTACCATGTAGAAATTTAGAATTGCAGATAGAATTGATTTAATCATTAGGATCCTTTTTGAAATTGATAACCATCTTCCTCTCCATCCCATAATTCTTGCTTGTATGCTCTGTATGACCTTGTCCCAATAGGAGATCCTATGTGCACAAAAAAAAATGAAATTCCTAAATACTTACATGACAGTTTTGCTTCTTGGAAGCCCAAAATATTGACAATGTTCTCTTTTAAAACTATTGATGCATTAAAAACATATAACTTTGATTTGGTTGGATTTATCTTTTGACCTAATGTAGAAGTATATTTATCAAGACCATACTTTATTTTCTTGGATTCCAAAATTTTAGCCCTTCCAAATAATATGGTATCATCAATGAACAGAGAATGCATGGTCATTATATCTGTAGGAAAAATTAAGATTCCTTTCCAATTACCTTGACTATGAACCTTGTGCACAAACCTACAAAAAGCTTCAACCAAAATAGTAAAAAGAAAATTCAACAATGGATCTCCTTGTCTTACACCTTGAGTAGAACTAAAAAACCTTGTCGGGGAACCATTGACAAGGAATAAGAATTTATCTTGCTTTGAAGAAAGAAATTATACACATACACAATTTTGGATGGAAGCCAATAGTAAATTTGCAAAAGGAAGGAAAAATCCACCCTCTCATACTCCTTCATCATGTCCAACTTGATTATCAATGATGGAATGGCTTTCATTGTGATTGAGTGTAAGACTTCATGATCTACTAAAGCTCCTTCCACCATTTCCCTCCTAGGAATAAAAACTCCCTGCTCCTAAGATATTATGTTAAGAATGATAGGCACTAGGTGCAAATAAATTGCTTTTGTAAAAATATTGTAGATCACATTACATAGTAAAATTGGCTTGAATTTAGAAAAAGAGTTCAGAGGATATATCTTAGGAATAAGAGAAATATGTGTGCCATTAAATTTTTTTAACATTGTACCTAAACTTGAAGACTCTTCCAAAGCTTTTAGAAGATCCTGACTAATGAATTTACAACATTTCTAGAAGAAGCATGTTGTAGAACCATCTAGACTTGGGGCTAAATATCTAGAGGCATAGAAAAGACTACAACCTTAAGTTCATTAAGCATGAATAGTTTAAGTAATATATCATTTTCCACTTCTATTACAATCGATGGTATTGCTTACAAAAATTTGTCTCTCTCCCTACCCACCTACAAAGGTTGATGATTAGTTGCACAAATTAGATTTGTGAAGAATTTGACAACCTTTTCTTGTATATCTGCCTCTTTCATTAGGACATTTCATGTGTCACTATCTTGAATTGAGAAAATGGAACTTTTAGGTTTTTTATTTGAGCTAATATGTGAAATAAATTTGTATAATTTGTCTCCCTCTTTTAGCCAAAGATCTCAAGACTTCTGTCTCTAATAAATTTCCTCACGAGTAGCCAATTCTTCCCATTCTTCTTGTAGTTGTGATTTCTAGTCAAGTGAAACTAGACTTAACCCATTAACTATAAATTGTGCATTAAATTCTCCAAGATTTTTGTAAATTTTAGCATTAGATTGGAAAATATTTTTAAAAACAATAGTATTCCATCCTTAATTCTTCCTTTGATGAACCTTAATTTATTGCAAAATATATACATTAAAGTACTATTCACCATAGGGGACAACAACCACCATTCCTTTAGCAAGCTTAAAATATGAGGATGATGGAACCACATCATCTCAAATTTGAAAGATGATTTAGATCAAGGTGCAAGCTACTTGGTTTGAATGTCCAATGATGTTGGATAATGATCAAAACCTATTCATGGTAAAATTTCAGACTACATTTGAATATTTTTTTTAACCAATTGTGTGTGACGAGGAACCTATCAAGACGCTAAACTATTTGAAAAAATATATTTCTTTGATTTGTCCATGTAAACTTGCCATTTTCAAGAAGAATGCTAATAAGAGCATTATTTTGAACAAAGGTAATAAAATCCTCAATTTTTTTTGGTGGAGGTATGAAACCTCCTTGATTTTCATCTAAAGATAATTTATCTAGTGCTTGTGATAATGCATCCCACATCAACTTCTTATGAAAAGTAGAATTGAAAGCATAAACATTAAAAAGCTAGAATTACAGATCAAAATTTGTTACCTTTACCAACTTCCAATTAGGTTCACTTGAAATGGGCTCAAAAATAATATATTTTGGATTCCATAATGCTATTAAACCTCCAGAGGCCCCTTGTGCTTTCGAGTGACAAGATTTCCACCTTGACCATTTACTAATAATTAAGGTGAAATTTTCTTGAGAAAACTTAGTTTTCTATAAAATAATAATATCGACCCCACAGGACTCAATGTGTTGCTTGATTTGATCTCTCTTGCTATGAACATTTAAGCCCCTAACATTCTAGGATAATACTTTCATATTGTGATTAGAGAGCAACAGGCTCTCCTCAATCTTTTTTTAATTGTACCATCCAAAGTGGATTGTTTACCTATTGCTATCTCCTCTTGAAGCTTAACAATGTTTGAATTATGACCTCTTTTTCCAAGTGATTTGTGAGTTTATGGAGACAAATAGGGGAACTGAGCAATGGGTAAGGTAGTGGAAAAATAAAATTTCTCATCATCTTGTTCCCCTTGCAAGCTTACAATAACAACATAAGATAACTGTGAAACTAATAATTTTTGTCAATAATGGAATCCTTCAAATTAGAATTGGAAGGAAACCAATTAAAAAATTTAGTCACCTAAAATTCTTTCTAAATTTCCTCTGCAATTTTATCTACTAACTTTGACCCAACCATTGAAGTTATTTGATTTGCTATGCATTTCCTTCTTCTGACATGGATTAAAAATCCATGAAATCAACTTGATCCCCTCTTTTTTTTTCAACAATTGGAGTGAAGGAACCCATTGTTAACAAAGTAGCACATTGATTAATGTGATGAACAATAGAAACTTGAACTCAAGAAAAAACAAATTGAGATTTTTTTGAAAAATGATAACTGGAGGTACAATTTTTTTTTCACAACCTAGAGCCAATGAAATAGATAAAGGCCTGAAGTTGTGATGGATCAAGGAAATATATATGATTCCTTAAAATCCTCTGAAGAAAACATGTTTTGACCTTCTTTGCTAGAATTATCCTTTATGGCTAGAAACCTGCTTGAACTATTTTGTGCTAGCAAATCAAGCACAATTGACCAATTAACAACTAGGGAAGTACATTGCAAATGGCTAGAGTTAACACAAAATGGAAAAAATAGAGTCCTTGAATGAATAATATTACTTGAGGAGCCTTTATAAATATGTTTAGAGCTCAACTCTCTAAAAGTACTATCACACCCATTAATGATATCCAACTTATTACTAGGGCTAGGACGAACAACAATTTGAACATAATCCTTAATAGGAACACTAGAATGAGGAAAGGATACACTTTTTCAGGGAAGAAGACTGAGATGAAGAGTAATCTACTTCATCCATTCTTGTCCCACAAGTAGAAGTGGGATGAACAAGAAAGTGAGATTTAGAAAAAAAATACTAGTAGTTCCTTGAAGATGACTGATTATTTCCATAACCCATACCTAGACTTGATAGTCAAAACTAAAGGGAGGATTCTAACAACATCAAGTAGAATACATAGTACCCTAACTGGAAACTAGGGATTTGAAAAAAATAAAATCTTGATGAAGAAAAATGACCAACTAATTTCCCAACAATTCAATAAGATGAGATTTTGTATATTCAAGATGCAAACCTTGAAGCTAAACCCAGAAAGGAATAAACTTAATCATATTTTGTGAGGGATCAAATTTTGGAGTCCATGGAGAAGTGAACAATCCATATCCCTCATACATCCAAGATTTCTTCCTATATACAACATTTCTATCATCTTTGATAGAACCTTTGTCAAGGTAAAAAGCCTGATTAGCTCCCTTGCAAGATTGAAAAACCCAATTTGGCAAGAACTTAGCATCAAGGGAGAATTTCCAAAACTTGCAAACAAGAGCGAGCTCTTGAAGATCATGAACTTGAGGCTACAACATTTCATCATTGAAGGCAACATGAACTAGACCCCCATTGACTTTGGATGGATCCTTTCACATTTTTGGAACCTATACCTTATCATGACAAGGAAAATTCTTCAAATGCTTAAGCTAAGGAGCATTTTTCCCTTTGATTGGGGTTGATCCAAACCTTGAAGCCTTCTTAATTAATAAAACCCTATTTTGGAAAATATGAAAAGTGTATCTTGGATGCTTAATAGGGATAGAATTCAAAAAAGAGGCCGGATGTGAATCTAGAAAGCCTCAGTTTGAAAGACTACGGATGAGGAATAGGGATTGAATTGGGAAAGGAAGCTAGATGTAGAGTAGAAAGGTTTGGATATAAGAGAGTTCTAGCTTGAAGTGGTATGGAATTAGGAAAAGTGGTTAGAGAAGTCAAGCCAAAAACTACCTTAGACTACAACTGACAATGAGAAGAATTTGAATAATTCCCCAAAGATGTCAAATTTGAGCCACATATATGAAAGATTATCTTTTTTCCTTGATAAAATCAACTACCAGGAATGTGTGATTCAGAAAAAGGAGTAGAGAAATCAAAGGGTTG
>VDFB02391103.1:0-18901 GCA_007258455.2 Sequoia sempervirens | reverse complement strand
TCCTTTTCTATACTTCTTCAATTTGACTTCATTTAATTAAATTCCCCACTTAAATAAATGCGTCCTCTTTAAGCTTGATTTGACTTTGGTAAATAATATAATAATCTTTAATGAAGGCGCCACCCTCAAAAGACCACTTTTTTCAAAACAACATGAAGTCAATAGATTAGGCCAAGGGGTCAACGTTCGAATATAATATTAAAACGTGACTTTTAATTAAATAACTCAACTTATCTCTCCAATTGTGCCCTGAAGCCAAAAATGACCAAGTCAACTGACCAAACGGAAGTAGGAAGTCAACCATGCTGAACCCATCTGAAAAACTGCCAGAAATAGAATTTACTAAAAATAGTAAATTCCTGAAGATGCTCAGTATGCCGAGACGAACATACCACTGCGAAGCTCTCTGAAAACCCAGAAAGAATCCGCCATTGAATTCACCAACTTCGAGCAAAGACATCCTTAAAAATAGGAAACCCTAATTTTACCTTCCGACTAGCCTACGGGTCTCCGAAATAGGCCAACGGTCACTGAAAAGGTCAAGCTTGAGACGGGGACATTACACACGCCTTCTCATAGCTGTTGTACGGCCTGGAATATCATGGTAATATCATTAAGTACAAACAACAACCAATTTAGTTCACATAATCCTTGAAATCTTTAGTGATTATCTCTTTTACCTTGAAACCCTTGAATAGTTTGATGTAATCTCCACCAATGATGCACAATCCTGTAGCAAACACTATTCACGTGTAGTGTAGCGAGGGTACTATAGCGGCACATTAAACCCTCATAATCTTTTGTATTTCTTCTCCAAATAAGCTCAAATCTAGCTCCTGATGTGAAGCTACCAAATAATGCAGCCTTCAAGTGATGTCTCACACCCTTAGGTAGCAAAACTATGAAGAGACTATGTTCTCCAAAGCTTATACCAGCAAACCTTGGTTTTCAACTTCTCCAAGAGAAGAGCACAAACACAACTCCAAATTCTTCGAATGATCAAAATGAGTGAATGAATGAGAAATAGCTTTGTTGTGTCTTTATATACTTCTCTCAAGCTGGTCAATTTCCTCTAGAAAGCTCTTTAAATCATTTAAAATGATATTTAATATAATTCATGTGCACTTTATAACTTTATCAAATGCTTTAATAAATGGGCACTTAAATCAATAAGTCATTAATTGTACTTTAAGTGACTTAAATTGAGGGTCATGACCCCATTGTATATAAAGTACACTTAAAACTTTATATTATGACTTTATATAATTTAATTATCATTAAAGTGACCTTTAATGATAATAACATATTAAATGTTCAATAATTCCCCAACCGACTGATCATGGAGATCGACAGTGCAACCGAGACTTGTCCAGATTGACACTCCGATAATTGCCAACTGGGACCCTCTAACCATTTGCACTAGCCTACGAGGGCCAAATAATAGGCTAATCCTTCTCACTCTGTTGCCTGCGAAAATGGGGACATTACAAAATTCTATTTAAGAAGGCTTTTGGCATTCATTCTTCATATTTTGCAGGTTGGCATCCAAAGGAGGAAAGATATAATTTTCTTCTCATAAAGATTTGGAGGCTCAAATAGTGTGTTTTTTCAGTATTCTTTGTGGATTCGAGATTGGGAAGCATAGAGGCACGCTTTTTCATGGTCCAATCTTCTAGGGCATCACATTTCAGAAACAGGTGGTCAACTTTCTCAATTTCATCGATTTTGGTCTATCTACTTTTTGCTCCTCTTGAAGATTGGAAAATTTTATATTTCGAAAAATCTACTTTTCCGGCTCCTTTTCGGGAAACCCTTAGCTTTTTCAAAATCTAACGAACTAGGTCTCTTTGGAACGTAATTGTCTACAAAACCTAGACCTCAACTTTTTTCCACTAATCCACTTTTTGGAGAAAAATCAACAACTTATGTTCAGCTATTTGCGCAAAACTTTTCTGAACATAGGCGTGTTTACAGTCAAAATTCAAGTTTTTCAACTTGTAGTATTCTCCAATAGAAATCAGGACCAAATTAGTGTTGCTTCACGATTACCTAAGAACATTCAAAATTGACTTGCATCATGTGATCCATTGCTTGATTTGTTTGCTTTGGAAGATGCAAGAAACATTGCAATCGGGAATGTCGCTCATTCCGGGTTGCTTGCAGTAGCTTCAATCCACATCTCAGTGCAAAGCCTTGAATTCTTAATTGCTTGTGTTAAGCATTACAATCCAATTTCATGAGAAATCCAATCAGCCGATGGGTGTACTATTTGCAGCCTCAGGCCGGAGGATGTTGAGAGATGTTTCTCAATACCACCATGGACATAAAACTTCATCATTTCAATTGAAGAATGTGAGAAGGTGTGGTATGAGCAAAAGGAGAAATACCGAAAAAGAGTTGCGCAATAGTGGTTGAAAGAGAAGCATAATACTTTGCCAAAAAATGTTGGGCATGGTGAGTTCAAGGAGGAATTTGCAGTCATGATCACTTTGCTCAACCGAGTCACAGGTCAAGTAGAGGCAAATAAATTTCAGGCTTGGATGTTTTACATCATTTCCCAGATTATTGACAAAACAAAACACTATGACTAGCCAGCTTTTATCAGTGACAGTCTCCATTGTCAGATGACAGAGTTCTTGAAGGCCCATGAGTTCCACATGATATCTTACCTCGTATATCTAATGGCCTTTTAAGGCAAGTTTAGAGGTTTGAATTTAATTGGAACTTTGGGTATTCAACATGTGTATGATCATTACTTGCAGTTGGAGTTTTCAAAATCTGTGCGACATTACAGGTGGGTGAATGATGTATTCTTGATGCATACTATGCAAGATTTAGATAATGAGTTGCATGTGCAAATTTCAGCAGATGCCAGATTGGCAATGGTGGAGTGGGCTGATTGGTTTATCCAATTTCCCACGTTCTCCTACATCAAGGTATATGGCTTCTCAGGTGACCCAGTCATGCTACCAAGATATTGAACAGATGAGGTAGTGTTCATGGAATTTTTAAGGCAAGTATACAAAGTTCACACATTTTTGCATAACAGGTGCAAGACTGCATTTAGCTTCTCGGTTGGAATGAGCATCTACAGATGTAGATCATCAGCTGATGCCAAATTGATGGGTGATGAAATGTCAAAGTTTGGCCTCAAGTTTTTCAATGAGAGATGTTCATATGATCCTCATGGAGTCTTTGCATCGCGTGTTGGTCAAAATCATGCACATGTGCCTATAGTTGAAGACTTTTTGGGCTAATTGTGTGGATGAGTTCGAAGTGCGCAAGTGCAATTACAATAGATTTACTCTTCAACAGATGGCTGATTTCCTATCAGAGGATGTGGAAGGTCTTTCAGATGATGATGGGGAAGTCCTACTTCCCATGTATGTTAGAGATCAGGTCGATTAGCGGCCACTTCCACAAATTAATTGGTTCGCCAAAGAGAGCACCTCAATTGAGGAAAGAACAAGCCGAATTGTCAAGAACAGTAGGATATTCTTGAATTGTAAAAGGATGCGGGAGGTAGCTATTCCAGTTGCAGAGCTTCCAATAGTCCAATCATCTCTACCTTCTTCTTCTAAACCAAAACCAAGAGTGAAGGCTATGAGGATCCCTCCAAAAGGTACAAAGATTAGCAGAATGCCAAAGAGTCCAAAGAAAAACGAGAAGTCTCCCATTTGGATTCAACAGGAATAGCTAGTAGATACATCAGAAGTTCCAATTCAATCATCACCACAAGTTGAAGCAGCGCCTTCATCTCCTGTTTCTCCACAATCATTGGAGCTTTCTCCCATTCATATAGATTCAGAAGATGAAGAAGTTGATGGAATTGGAACTAAGCCTCCCAGAGAAGTTAGCAAAGGCACCTCGTCTTGGCTTGAGAACATCCTGGGAAGGAAGAGGAGGAAGCATTCTTATCAATTGAACTTTGCAGAACTTGATAACGTCTACCAAGACACACTAGTAAAGAAACTTAAGAAGCAAGTTCACATGAAGAGTTTTGATGGTGATATTATCCTTGAGACTGCTACACCTCTAGAGGACAAGAATGTTGATGAGGTTGAGATTGATGATGTCAAGGTTGTCAAGGCCAATCTTGGTAGAAGAACCCGACATACTGATGTGAATCTCTTCAAGGTTGCAACGGATAATTTAAAGGAACGAGTGCTCAAGGATGGAGAAGATAAGGCCGCCCTCAAGGTTGAGATTCGACAACTGTGGCAATATATTTGCAATCTCCTTCATGGCACTTCACAGGCCACTTTGTTGCTTCCATAGATTTTGGAGTCGTCGACAGATCAACATTAGTTGAGTTAGTTGGTCATATACGGGAAACATATGCGAGATTGGATAGAGGAATTCATCACCAGGGGAAGATTTATACTTGCAGAGATATACCAATTAAGGTATAACGCCCATGATCTTCGTCAAGGGATTTAGGGTGATTCAGTCATCACAGAAGAACATAAGAAGAAGAGTTTTGCTTGGAGAGAACAACACCTCTTCAAAGTAAAAACCTATGAGAGAATATCTGAAGAATTGGCTGAATATAGACAGAAGGTTGCTAATACCCTCAAGTTCACATGCACATTTGTTTCACAGATCCCTTTTCAATATTGTCAGGATGATGGCACTTTCTTTGATCTCAGTAAAGTGCAAACAGAGTTTCAAAATCTCGTCTACAACAGTTTTAACAATGATCTTGTTGCCGGCAAGATGAATCATGTTACCGTGATGTTAGCAAAATTTGATAAAGTAGTGGAAGAGATGAATTTTTTTTTGAGTATGATTGCAGAAGGGGAGGAGATCCTAGAAAAGCAGAATATTGCTTTGGATAGTATTAGTACTCCTGACAAAGAGGTAGTTACTAGCTTTTTGGCGGATATAGTTGTTAGTTTTATGATAAAAAATGTAATAAACAGAAAAATGCAACAACACATAGAACAATGAACACAACAGATACCCTGGGAAAACCCTCCTTCATGAGGGAGAAAAACCCAACAATTAATCTCTTCTTATATATCAAAATAAAAGTAGCAGAAATCTGCTTACAGAATCGGGCCTTACACAAGGCTTAGCATATACAATGAATGGAGACACTTCTCCTTGCTGCTAAGTACAAAAAAATATGCTTCCCCTTGAAGTTTGATCTGCTGCAAATGGAATGGCGAACTTCTGCTGGAGGGGAGAGTGAAGTGATTGAATTGATGATTGAATGAATGAACTTCACCTTGTATATATACAAGGCAAGGTGACTTTTCATGTAGATCGGCCTCCAATAGAAATAGAAAATATGAAATATTTATTGTTCATCAAAAGGCCGACCTGCCTTGAGGAACATTTATTATTTAAATTGAGAGAAAAATATCTCCCGCCGCTATAAACATCAACACTCCCTCTTAGCTAGGGAAGTAGTTTTCCTATAGTCCTCGTCATGGAGTCTCTCGACATGATGTCCACATGTAATGTCCCCTTCTCGAGCATGATCTTTCCAAGGGACCGTTGGTCTATTCGGAGACCCAGAGGCTACTCAAGGGTAAAATTAGGGTTTCCTATTTTTAAGGATGTCTTTGCTCGAGTTGGTGGATCAATGAAGCTGATTCTTTTTTTTCGAGAGCTTGTGATGGTATGTTCATTTGCATTCGAGCATTTTAAGAATTTACTATTTTTAGTAAATTCTATTTTTGGCTTTTACATTGGGTTCAGCATGGTTGACTTCCTACTTCAGTTTGATCAGTTGGCTTGCTCATTTATGGCTTCGGGGCACAATTGGAGAGATAAGTTGAGCTATTTAATTAAAAGTCACGTTTTAATGTTATATTTTAACGTTGACCCCTTGGCCTAGTCTATTGACTTTATGTTGTTTTGAAAAGTGGTCTTTTTGAGGGTGGCGCCTTCATTAAAGATTATTTTATATTTTATATTTTACCCAAAGTCAAATCAAGCTATAAAGTGGACGCATTTATTAAAGTATTGATTTTATTTAAAAAGTCAATATTGAGCTTGAAGGAAATGGACGCCATCTTTGCAAGAGATTAGGGTTTTTGACTTGAAGAGGAGTTTAGGGTTTCGAGAAGTCAACGAGAAATTATAAAAGGAAGACTTTGATCATCATTTGGGCATCTTTTATCTACAGGAATGTTATGCTGCCGGATTGGCTTTGGGATTGCTTCGAGGAATGAAGGCCTCCTAGCTTGGGCATTGCTTCTCGCTTGAAAGATAGCGACTAGTGGTGAGATAGTGTAGTTTGAATGTTTTATTGTGAGATTTCTGCATTTTTAGTCTTTGTGAGGATATGTAAATCAGTTTTATGCATATTAGTGGTTTTTTGGAGTTGCACATTCATTGTAGCAGATTGATGTTTTAATCATAAGTCATAAAATACACAAAGAGTCGTTCTGGGTATTGTCTCATTGGTTTTCTCTGTTGGAAGCGACCCTTCATGAATATTTGCAGATTTTAATATGAAGCGTATGATTTTATAAAGCAAATCCGTCATTCCTTGTAGGGCGCACTTTCTGGAGTGCCTCGGGATCCGTGTCATTAATTAATAACCATTTTTAGATGCCATTTCTTATTACTAAGTTAGGCGCCATCATTTTGAGGGTCTATTGCATTAGATTTGAGATCATTTGGGTGAGAAATGAGAGAGATATGAGCATATGAGTGAATTCCTAGGTTGCTGGTTTTTAATTTAAAAGTGCAGATTTGTGGAAAAACAGAATTATTATTTGATCATTGAGAGATTTATTGAACTGGCATCTCTAATCAAGCCACAGAGAGTTCTTATATGATGTAATGCTAATCTTTCAAATTCCTATGCTCTTGGCAAGCGAATTCTCTATCATTTTGTAAGCTGACAGTAGTACTGACAGCAGTTCTTTCATCTTGCTTAATCATGTTTTGTAATGCTCATATTTACATTTTGTAATTGCAATTGTATTTCTTTATCTCCGCCCTATGGTAGCTCCTTACCCACTCTGGGTTAGAAAGCACATTCTGGGTGTCGAGTACTTCAGCATTATAGTTATTTCTTTCAAGCATTGTAATTTCTGTTATCTCCGCCATATGGTCGCCTCATTTCCGTATTGGAGTGAGTAGCACATACTTGGTGTCGAGTGTGCTTTCAGTACATTAGATTCAGGGATCCTCTGACCATATGCTCGCCATCATCGGCGCCATTCTTGGTTAGAGTTCTTGCATAAGCATTTTGATTTAGATCTTCTGACCAATGCTCACACCTTGCCCACATCGGGATCCTGGTGTACATTCTGGTTAGAGTTGCTTCAGCACGTTTTGGTTTAGCTGCTAACCTTAACGGGTGCATTGGTTTGTAATCTGCAATTTGAAAAAGTAAAAAAAAAATTGGCTCGAATATTTCACACCATGGCTACTCCCATGTGTGGAAAGAAACAAACGAACAAGTGTCCATCACGAAGTCTCAACGTGATGTCGTCATGGAGTCTCTCAACATGACGTCCACCATGGCTACTCCCATGTGTGGAAAAACACAAGTACAAAGGGTTCATCACGAAGTCTCTCAATGTGATGTCTCATCTCAGTCTCAGAGATGAACAAGGGCTCGCACCTCATATTTCTGCATCTCAGAGAAATATATTCTACAAGGGATTTCACCTTATATTTCTCCATCTCAAAGAAATATACACTACAAGGGCTTTCACCTCATATTTCTCCATCACAGAGAAATATACACTACACAAATCTTCATGATGATGTGACTCCCTCTGAAGCTTCAAGTACTTGCATCAACCTCTTGACCTCCTCGTCCAAGGTTGCCTCTGTTGGTTTGTCAGACTCCCTCTGAATGTTATTTCCTCCTCTTCGAAGAAACTGATCGCAATTTGTATAGGTTACTCTTCGAGAGATGTCTCCAGTGAAGTTATGTGCCACCAACTCAATCCCATGGCTGCAAGCTGTGTCTCCATTGATATGATTTCTTCAGCCTGCGTGACTTCCTCATAAGGTGCCTTAAGCTCTTCCTCCCTTGAATTCCTTATGCAATCTCTCATCATCCTTTTGCTCCTCGATCCATCCTGGAAGCATTTTAGAGAGATTACTAATAGTTCATACAATCAAACTACCCCGAAGAGAAATACCAATGCTAGAAGCATACATGATTCACAATTCCAATGTTATTGCATGAATTAATAGCTACATAAAATTCATGATCATTATTCAAACATGAAATACTTATCTCTTTATGTTGGTCAATTCTACAGATGCAATCAGGCGCTTGTCTTGCAGTTTCTTCTCAACTGTTAAATATTTTCTCCTTTTAGATCATATATCCAGCCCTACGCAGGACCAGAATTAGACAAGCTTCTACTACAATACAACTCCACCTTAAAGACAAAGTTGATAAAGCCAAGGATGATTCACATGGCTCCAGATGATATCCATTTTGTACCATCGAATCCTTTACATCTCTTATGTAATAACCTTTACACCCTGAAGACTTTATGTTTATCAAGCCATATATTCACTTAATGGTAAATCTCACAAGAAACCACACATGAATCAACAATGAGTGCTTAACACCAAAGGGGATATGCCCATATTTGACGGATACAGATTTAGATTGATTTTTCTACAACAATAACTTAGAATTGAGATGATACCACAAGAAAACACCAGTCGCAGCTAATAGAAATATCTCACTAGAATAACACCAATCAGAACAACCCATCTGTAGAAGATAAATCCGTTCTCCCCATGATGCCACACATAAGCTAGAAAATATTCGCTGCTTTGAGGGATCGGCCCTGTAGATAGCTGCCATGCAGGCAACACCCGATAACAAGGAGAGCTACATTGACTATTTTATTGATTCTTCAACAACGATTCTTCATAAGAACATAACTGGCTCGAACACAAATACAGGCTTCATTAAACCTGATGGAGACACTGTATGTGCCACGCGGTCCCCTCACAAGGCTTATGTGCTTGTTCCGTTACACTTTGGAAATAATTTGATTTGTATAATCTTGGCGGCAGACTTATGAGTATCGGTTATAACAAATAGCAATTCTTTATTTGTTTTATTCAGAACTTCTTGCCGCGCTGGCCAATAACCACGATTTGTTCCTAGCATCACCTTATATTCTGAGACAACCTCATTATACTTCCGCATATCGACATATAATATTTAGTAGATTTGTCTTATCTTGCTTCCTTTTGCTTCTTACACCTCATCTGGAAAAAAGAAACCCAACTCCAAGAGCCACGCTTTTGCCAATAGACAAGGATATTCAATTACAGATTTTTCATTGAATTGAATTCCTCTCAATCTACAATGTTTGCTTTCACAAATCTGATCAGATTTCGCTGAACCCGCTTTGATACCATGTTAGTTTTATGATAAAAAATGTAATAAGCAGAAAAATGCAACAACACATAGAACAATGAACACAACAAATACCCTAGGAAAACCCTCCTTCACAAGCGAGAAAAACCCAACAATTAATCTCTTCTTATATATCAAAATAAAAGTAGCAGAAATCTGCTTATAAAATCGGGTATTACACAAGGCTAAGTATATACAATGAATGGAGACACTTCTCCTTGATGCTAAGTACAAATAAATATGCTTCCCCTTGAAGTATGATCTGCTGCAAATGGAATGGCGAACTTCTACTGGAGGTGAGAATGAAGTGATTTAATTGATGATTGAATGAATGAACTTCACCTTGTATATATACAAAGCAAGGTGACTTTTCATCTAGGTCGGCCTCCAATAGAAATAGAAAATATGAAATATTTATTGTTCATCAAAAGGCCGACCTGCCTTGAGCAACATTTATTATTTAAATTGAGAGAAAAATATCTCCTGTCGCTATAAACATCAACAATAGTTTCCCAAATTATCAATGAGTGAGTCATCTTTTTGGGGCAGCAACGATTTCCAAGAATAGAACTAAAAGCAACAGTTAACTCGATGCCTTCTTTGAGTTTAACTTGCTATTCTTGTCTCGTGCTTATCTATTCTTCGTGAAATAGAAAAAATCAAATGTATAGTTGGAACTTTCCTTGCTTTTTGTTTTTAGCAGGTGGTTAGTTAGTTGTCTTGTGTTAGTTTTAGAAATAAAGCTTGCGAGTTGGCAAATCTAGTCATCTTATGTAATGTCCTTGTGCATGGGTGATGTGCCTCAGCGGCCACGTGTCCGTTGGGTTTGCGTAAGACCTCAGATTCTTCGGCGGTGACCTTGGTGGTGAAAGATTCCTCCCTAGTTGCCACCCTTAACACCCTGGGTAGCCCCCCTTACCACCAGGCCGGTCTTTTGGTGTAGTGGTTGGGCCTTAGTGGTTGTAATGTCCCCAATTTCGAGTCAACATATAATTAAATAATTAATTTAATGTTGTCAAGAAAAATGTCGAAAAATAAAGACAAATTAATTATTGATGCAAAAGTAACTTATGTTTTGAAAAGTTAAAATAAATAAATAAAGTTACTTTTGAGGGGGAATTCAAAAAAAGAATTAAAATTTAAAGATGGAGAAAAGATGAGAAGTCAAGAAGACGAAGAGTTGAGGAGGATTGAATAAAAGATTTATGGAGCATTTGTGCAAGCAGGCTGGTTTTTGAAAATTGGAGAAACAGTTTCTTGTTGGTGAACGTAGTTCACAACCTTTCTGAGGTCGGAAGCCCTCTGAAAGGAGATTGGCTTTGGTAGTGAAAGATCTACCCTAGCTGATAGCTAGAGAAGACATTTAGTTTTCTTGCTTGGTATTAAACAATTTAAGTTGTTGAAATTTTGTAAAAAGACAAGTTGTAAGGTTTGATTTAATTTCAGAAGTTTCAGGACTTGTACAAAATTTTGATGTTAATTGTAAGTGCAGAATTAAAGAGCTGATATCAATAGAGATTGTCGTTGGAGAAAACTGTGAGTTTATTTAATTTTCTGGAAACAAATGTTTGATGATAAGGGGCGACATGTATATTATTGAAATGAAGTCTTGAATTTTGATTGCTACGTAGTTTACAGATTTAAGAAGTCCTGTGCTAATATAAGGGATAACGAGCTTTGTTGATCATTTTTACTGAACTTTCTTTTCACCATTGTTATTATTCGAGTTTTGTGGAGGCGGTTAATTACTAATTTTTGTGCAATGTGCAACCTTTGAGTATTTACACTCCATTTAATGAGAAATCGTGGCTTAATTGGAAATCACTTCTCCTGAAGAGACGATGGTAGTCAACAATCTTGTGGCGCTTCTAACTTAGACACATCAAAGGAAGTTGGACATTCACTGGAGTTGGATGGAAAGATATTAAAAATACTGACGTGGGAAGTTTGAATGAGTCGTGAGAATTCTGGAAAGGAATCGAGTCAAATGCAGAGTCGTGTCCTTCAATATTTGCTAGTGAATTTATTCAAAGGCATAGTTGTGTCCTTCAATATTTGCTAGTAGAGTTTGTAAGTCATTCAAATATTTAAAATATTGGATCCTGCCGTTGGTTTGCATTCATGGACAAGTCGTCAAGAAGAAGGCAACAATAAGGGAGTCGTGTGAAAATTCCAAATAAATGGTCAATGTTGTTAATTGATATTATAATCTGGATGCTATCGGAGGATTGATGGAAATAAAATATGCTAATTGATTTTCATCCACCGCTACCACAAAGAAGTGTCTTCAGTTACCCGACAAATACGTTATTCTCTGAAGTTGTGGTGAATATGGAAGCCAATATTCAGTGAGCAGTTGGTAAGAATAGAGTGGTAAAGTGTTGTTTGAAAGAACCACTGCCAGAGGACCATCGTGGATATGTTATCGCCTCATTTGGAGACATTCAATGTGATGGGAAAAAGGAAACAGGGTCTTGGGAATATTGCCTTATGAAATTTATATGGGAATGATATGGAAGGAAGAATCTATGAGAAGTTTGGGAATTCATAATTGTTACATCACAACCACTTATTTTGGCAGAAGCGCTATGGGTATGTGATACTTGAGCGCCAATCTTCATAATGGTTGACATATACAGGATCGTTTAGCTTGAAGGTGCGGTGATTAGCCTTTGGTAGACTCAAGGATAAGGAAGGTAGCTGAAGTCCTTAAGTATTTAGTTAAAGGTTAGAAACGTCTTCTATATCTTTGTTATTGATTATCAATGAGCTAAAATATCAGTCTAAATTCATTGTAAACTGTTACTTAGATAACCGTTGATATTTTGAAGAGTGTTGTTGCTATTCAATACTGGGTTGTCAATTCTTATATATAAGTAAGGAAAGTTCAACATAAATACTGTGGGTTTCCAAATATTGTGTTGAATTGAAGAAACATAACATCAAATTTCATATCCCTGCAAAGTGAATGAAGTCTAGTGTAACTTAAAGGGACAATCTTGGATTAATTTCTTTCAGTCGAGTATTTCCAGAATATTGTAAGCAATAAATTGATGCCTTCTATATATATTGTTTATAAAAAAGGAAATTCAATGGAGCAATTTATCTTGTGAATAAGAAACCTTCTACATGCTGAAAAAACAAATAGAAAGTAAACTCAAAACAGTCAGGAAATAACTGTTTGATGAAATATCCTAGCAGTCAAATAGGTAAAATTAAAAAAAAAAATTATAAGCAAATATGGGGTAGCACACTACAACTTAAAGCAAGGAGATTTTAGGGTTACTTACTCCTTGTTTGTGTATAAATAAGGGCAGCCTTGCCCATTGTTTTTCAATTGTTATTGTGATAACAAATTGCTCAGCTTACTTTTGCCACAACTTTGTTATTCAGTGTTTGTTCACTTTGTGTAAGAGTAAGTTTGCAAGCCTACTTTTGCTGCAAATTATTGTTCAGTTAATGTTCAATCTATGTCAAGTGTAATCTGGTGTTTGATCGCTAATTTGTAAGCCTGTCTTTGCTACAAATCTGCTGTCCCAGAAGTGTAATTGCTGTTGGAAATTTGAGGAAGGAAATTTCATGCCTATTTTGCTCTGATCTATTGTCTCAATCTCTTTCAGTGTTTTGTCTTATGTGTTTTGTTTTGTATTAATCTTTTTATTTCCTGAATACATCCTATAAGCAACAAATGAGTCTCTTTAGGTGATCTGAAGTAGAAAAGTTTATTGAAGTTTTAGTAAGACCAAATCATTCTTTTCACACTCTAACCCCAAGCTTTGAGTTTCACTGATTGTTAGGAAGCTTTCGCCTTTTAGCTTTAGGGGCCTAGTTGTAGTTGAAGTCTCCTGAAAGAGAAAACCCTAGCTTACTTATGCAAAGAGGCTTCTTATAACCTTGTGCTCTTTAGCTCAGAATAAAAAGTGATTGGCAATAGTTTAGTATTCTTTTTTAAGCATCATCAGCGAAAAGGGAGCTTCCCATCCTAATTTGAAGAGCAGTTCAACTGTGCATAGCTATCTGTTTCTAATCTGCATTCTAGAGGTGCAAATTGAAATGCCAACAAATCAAATACTTGAAACTTTGCAAAAAAGCTGAAAAAAAAAGAAGGAAAATGCATACCTCTTTGATGGATTTGCAGCCCCACTTGCTCTAGATTCAACCTCTTCTTCTTTACCGTGTTGTTCTTCCTCTTGCAATGGCTGCCTTCACAAACCCTACAGCTGCTCCTTTTTTGCCTTCACAAACAAATGTAAAAATGACTAAAATGGTGAGTCTTTTAGTCATAAGGGCAACATGGAAGGTGGGGGCCCACATAAGCCACAAATTGAGGGCTTTATTTTAAATTAAAATGTGTTCGTTTTTCTAATTTTTAAAACATGTTGAAATGCAGGTGTAATAGACCAGGTGTCTCTCAACCCGACCACTGACTGAGAATGCAAGGGTTTTGTTTGGTTTTCTGTATTTTTTATTTTTTGGTGGTCTTTTGCAATAAAAGAGAAATTGCGATTTTGATCTAAAAATGCTATAAAATTCATAATAAATTCATAGATGGTAAATAATGCATCAAATCACTACTCAAATGATGGCGAATGTATTTATTAATCTTCTGGACACATACAATGAAGAAAATCGAACATACAAGAAAAAGGCAACACTTTTATTCAAGAGAAACTTGGTTATTTGCAGCCGCCAATATGAAGAAGTACAGTACGGCCAGCTACTGATCTATATATCTCCAGCCTCAAAATGGATGCAGAGGCTCCAAAAACCCTAGGCGTCCAACATGAAGAAACCAGAAGACAAGAAACTCAGGCGTTTTTAGTTGGAGAAGAAGTACGGCCTTTGCTGCAGCAAAAGTACGGCCTGTACCAGCAGATAAGAAATCCGTACTACCTTGAGCAATGTGCTAGATCATTGAATAAAGGAATAAGTAAGTCGCCTTATTGCTCTGGTGAATGATCTCTTCTCAAACCCTTTCTGAATCTATCTCAGTAAGCACAAATGTAACCTCTGAATGAAGTCACCCTGTTGACAAGCTTCAACTGGTATTGCACAATCTCAGTATGCCTGATTCTGAAGAGGGAACGTTCTTCAAAACCCGATGATCTGCAGAAACCCTTGTTTCACAAACCCCAATGCTCTCAGAGAGAAATAAAGACAAATTAGAATAATCATAACATAATGAGTTCGATTTGTCCTTTTGAACTATATATCTCTTCTCAATAAGTCGACCCCCTTCTCAAAAAGGCAATTAATGAGCATTTAAAATATAATTAAATCGCCCTTCTTTTGTGACTAGGGTAAAGAATTAAATAATATGCTCTTAAAATTATAATAAATACTCATTATTAATTTATTCCACAGTATTAATACTTTATAATTTTCCATTGCATTTGTTTCTAATTAGTTTTACTAAAGTGACTTTATATTATAAAGTCAAATTACAAACTTTTAATAATTATCAAAATGTTTTCAATATTAACACCGCTTGCTCATCAAATCATCAAACCGATAGTCAAAACCGAAGCTAACGAATCAATCGTGTACCCAAGGCCAAATAGTAACTTCCATTTCCGCCTTCAATTTTCATTTATAGTTAGGTATCGCAATCACTAAAGTGTCTCATGGCGGCCCAAACCTCAATCAATAACCGCTGGAGTAATGTTCCCAACCAATCGATAGTGGGACTTTCGAATCATGACATCCGCCACTTACCAATCAGTAATAGGCTAACCCCTAAATCAACTGTATTGCCTAGGAAGGGGACATTACAGTCCGCCCTCCCTGAAATTGCTTGTCCTCAAGCATTCTCAGCTCTGGATGCTGTAAAATCTCCTCTAACTCCCATGTAGCATCCTCAACCGGCAAGTCCCTCCACTTAATCAAATACTCTCTGATGACCCGCCTTCGAAGATGTCTCTCTCTAACATCGAGGATGGCCTCAGGCACTAATATCAACTTCCCCTCATCATCAAGGGGTGGCAGTACTGGAGAGGGAATCACATGTTGACCCAACGCCTTCTTCAGGCGTGAAACGTGAAACACGTTGTGAACCCTACTATCCGCTGGTAAATCCAACTCATATGCAACCTCGCCCACTCATCTGATGACTCGAAATGGATCATAGTAACGAGGTTTCAACTTCTCTACACCACTCTTCCGCAAAGTGGATTGTCGATAGGGTTGTAACATGAGATACACCATGTCACCCACTGCAAAGGAACGCTCAACCCTTTTTTGATCAGCATATTGCTTCTACTGATTCTGTGCCCGCTAAATATTGTCTCTGAGAGACCTCAAAATATCCTGTTGATCCTGCATCATATCACCTGCGCTAGGCACTCTGCTATCACTCAATACCAGATCCAAAAGGTTGGGCACCTCATACCCGTACAGTGCCATGAAGGGCGTCATATGTATAGTCATGTGGTGAGTAGAGTTATAACAATACTCACAGAGGTATATCCACCTCACCCAAGCTCTCTGCTGTCCAGCTATATAATTGCGCAGATATCCTTCCACCCACTTATTGACAATTTCCTCGCCCACGACCATCATGGATTGTAGTCGGTAAATTAGTGTCGGCCTCGTTCCACAAAGTCTAAACAACTCCGCCAAAAGCTGCTCATGAACCCACCGCTCTATCAAGCAACTATGTCTGAGGGTAAACCATGCAAACCCGGCCTCAAGAAAAAGCTTCTGGCAAAGCCTGCTGGCGCTGAAATGTAGTAGTAGATTGGGGAAGAAGTGCATATTTTATCACCGACAAATAAACTACATAAATACACCTTTACCTTTGGGGCCGTGCAAACCCGTGATAAAGTCCATCATCATAAACATTTCACTTCCGCTGCATCGAAGCGGGCTTGCTAACTGGGTAGATATGTGTTCCCCAGTTTGTTTTGTCGCAAACAACACTCTCGTACATACTGAAGAACATCAGTCTTTAGCCCTTTCCAAGTAAACCGTTCCCGTACCAGCTTATATGTTTTAAAATAACCGGGATGGTCTGCCATAGGAAGATCATGAAAGGCTCTCAGAACTATATCCTTCAACTCTGAATCAGGAACCAAGAAAATCCGCCCCTTGTAAATGATCAAGTCATTCACAACGGTGTATCTACTATCCTGCTCTGTCCCATCAACTATGCTAGAAGCCCATGGGTTCTTAGCATACTCTGTAATAATCCGGTGCCTCCAATCCTCGGAGATTTGTGCCATAGCATTCAACTGAGGTCTACGAGACAAGACGTCAGCTACAACATTCTGCTTCCCCTTAATAAAGGTGATGTCAAAATCATATGATTGCAGTTTGCTGACCCACTTTTGTTGTCTTTCATTTAGGTCTCGCTGTCCAAGGAAGTGTTTCAGGCTGTTGTGGTCTGTACACAGACTGAACTTGCTGCCCACCAAATATTGCCTGAACTTAGCCAAAGCATGCATAATGGCTAACATCTCCTTGTCATAGATGCTATAAAACCTCTCAGGACCCCTAAGCTTCCTACTCTCAAAAGCAATAGGGTGTCTCTCTTGCATCAAAATGGCACCAATGCCCTCTCCTAAGGCATCACAGTACAAATCAAATGACTTCGTAAAGTCTGGTAATACTAACACTGGACATGAAGTCATAATCACCTTAAACTTGTCAAAGCACTCCTGAGCCTGTGGTGACCAAGCAAAAGCCCCTTTCTTTGTCAAATCAGTAAGGGGTGCGGCGTGACGTGAGAACCCGCTAACAAATCTCCTGTAAAAAGCACACAACCCAATGAATCCTCGAGTCGCGGTAAGGTTCTGCACCGCCACTAACTATAGTTCGGACCTCTCGGTCCATACATCACCTCTTGGCACCATGATGTGCCCAAGACAACCAGCGCCATGCCTAGTTCACACTTGGACTCCTCAGCCAAAATACCCAGAACTGTGTCCAAGTGAGCTAAATGCTCCTCCCATGACCTACTGTACAACAGAATGTCATTGAAGAAGACCAACACAAATCTCCATAGCTGAGAACTGAAGACCCTGTTCATGGTAGCCTAAAAGGTAGCAGGTGCATTGGTTAGACCGAAAGGCATAACCAAGAACTCGAAGTGACCGCAATGGCATCTAAAAGCGGTTTTCTCTATGTCCTGCTCCTTCATCCGAATTTGATGGTACCCGGATCTCAAGTCAATCTTCGTGAAGAAGATAGCACCGTGCAACTCATCAATCAACTCATCGATACGGGGTATCAGGTACCTGTTCTTAATTGTTTTCTTATTGAGCTGGCGGTAATCTATACACATCCGAAGTGATCCATCCTTTTTCTTCACCAATTCGACCGATGAAGCAAAAGGTGACTTGCTAGGTCTGATATGCCCCATAGACAACAACTCACTGATTGTTTTCTCTATCTCATCCTTGAGGCGTTTCGGATGTCTGTAGGGTGTGATCATAATGGGCTTTGTGCCCTCCTCCAACTCGATAATATGCTCGGTGCCTCTGTCTAGAGGTCTGCCAGGTGGAATGTCACTAAACACTTTAGAGTGTTTAGTCCTCAGTATCTGAATGTCAGGATGGTACTCAACCTTCTGCTGCTCCTGCTGTGCTGGTAATAACATACACCCTGCAGCCCAATCTACCATATCATGACGAATGAGTCTCTCCATCCATTCCAAAGATACTCCATCCTCGATTACTCTCCGATGGCTTCGAAGGACATGTGGAGCCATTGCATTTTGAACCATCTCCATAGGGTCTCGCAGATTGAGTGTGAACTCAGCCCAAATCGTAGCCATGCCATCCTTAGTACCACATCGAGAGTTCTTACATACCAACGAGAATTCCAGCTCCTTGAACTCATAGTTGCTTATCGCATTGAAGATTCATATTATCTTTCTCATCACATTTGAGGGTGTACCCATCACCACCTTGACTCGAATACCCTCAAACTCCTCTGTCTGTATACCTCATCTCTCTACCAACCGTGCATCTATAAAGTTATGAGTAGCACCAGTGTCAAGTAGAGTGATCACTTTCTGACCTGCTAGGAGACCACGTAGTCTAAAAGATTCATCTCTCTGAAGACTAGTCAAATGTGCCTCCTGTAACTTTCTTACTCCCTCATTTTCACCATCATTTTCAGACCTTTCATCATCTGAATGCTCCCAATCAGCTTGCTGGTCTGACAGATCAGATTGCTCTTCACCCTCATAAAACCACTCCATCTGGTTATTTTTCACTTTGGGACGAAGAGGGCATACATGCTTTTCATCATAAGGTGCCTTGCACCAAAAACACAACTTTTTCTTGCGTAAATCATTTAATGTTTCCCTGTCAAATGGTGGTGCATTTCATTTCTTAGGATCAGGTGGATCCCTCTTCCTGTCAAATGGCCTATTCTTGTCAAATGATCTATTAGGCCTCGTATAAGCTGTTGAGCCTGAAGAGAACTTGCTGCGAGGTGTTGCAAGCTCCATATTGCGTGCCTTCCTCATGGCCTCCTGAAGAGTAGGAGGATCAAATGCCTTAACCCAACCCCTCATTGGCTCAAACAATCCCT
>VDFB02391102.1:0-14310 GCA_007258455.2 Sequoia sempervirens | reverse complement strand
TGTTGTAGTTGGCTTGGTGATGATGAGGTAGTGTTGAAGATGTTGAGGATATGTCTTTGGTGCTTGGTTTCCAAGTTCTTTTGAGAAATTTGAATAAAAAGAGGAAATAGTGTGTTACAGTGGTGTTCTATGTTGTAGAGTAGCATTCTAGATTTGCTCCACATTTCTTCTATGTTGAAGATCTTCTTGTGTGGTTTGTATATATTGATCAAAGGTGTTCAAAGGTGGTGAATCCAAAATTTGGTGTGTTGGATCATTGTGCAAAGGAAGTTGTGTTCACTAGTGCATGAACTGTGCATTGCAAAGGTGTCTAGGATAAATGGTTTTGCTCCATATTTCTCCATGGAGTGGTTTCAGGTCTTACAAATTTGGAAGGGTGATAATAGTGTTTGTATCTCTCTTCAATTGAATTTGGTTGAGTTTTGGTGTTTTGGAAGTCATTTTCTTGAGTTACAGTGTATGGAAGGAATGTTTGAGTGTACTAGGTGTGTACATTCTTCAAGTGAAATTTTTTTTGAAGGAATTTGTTGGATTTTAGGGTGTTTGTGGAATATTCCATTTTATGTTCAAGTGGCATTTATTTTCTATGGGTTGTTTTTGGATTAAAGGAAGTGTGTACTTAATTTTTTAATGGTGTTTACATGGGTTCAACTCACCTTGGGTGTTTACACTAATTGCACATAGTTTCTTGAGTGTTTGTGGAAGCATGGTGTGGTGTGTATGAATGGATTTAGGTCTGAGTTAAGGTGTGTTGTGGTCCACCTTCATTCCTTTCCATCACAAAAATTTTTTGGTGCTGACCTAATGAATTTTCATGGTTGAGGTAATCAACCGACCTTGGACAATGTTTTCAAGGTTGAAGATGTTATAAATATGTGTTGAGTTGTTGAGGGATGATAAGGTAGATGGGTGTTGTTTGTATGTGGTGACTGATCATGCTATATTGTATAGCCCAACATGTATCCTCATTGCGATTTGTGGCCAGGCCGAGCTCAGGTGAGGGTTCGGGGGCAGAAGCCCCCAAGAAAAAAAAATTCCCATTTTTTTCTTGTCATCACCGAAAAAGAAAAAAAATGACTTTGTAAAACCGTAATTCTAGAATCTTCTAAAAAGCTTTTTATAAGGGGTTGGGATGGGGGTTACAGTATGTAGAAAAAGAAAATTATTTGAAATATTGTAATATTTTTTGCACTGGATAATAAAATCATTGGATGGCTACGGTTTTGTGGATGTAGCCCAAATTGGGTGAACCACGTTAAATTCTCTGTGTTGTCTTGTTTCTACTATAATTTTTTGTGTGTTTTATTTCTCTATTTTATTGATCAAATCTACATTTAACTATTAGATATCTTCCTTCTAACCCTAACAAGTCATATCAAAGCGGGTTGTGTTTGATTATCATCTGTAAGAAAGTCTCACGATTGAGTGGGAGTCTCATGGTTAAATGGGAGCAATGGCGGACGAGGGTAAATTGAAGGTAGATAAATTCAATGGGTAGAACTATTAGTTATGGAAGATGCAGATGGAGGATTATCTCTATCAGAAGGATTTATGGAGGCCATTGGAAGGAATAGCCAAGAAACTGGCAACAATGAGTGATGAGGAATGGAAAATTTTGGATAGAAAGGCACTGGGAGCCATTCGTTTATGCCTGGAACAATCGGTGGTATTCAATATTACAATAGCAAAGACAACTCAAGAGTTGATGGAAACCCTAGCAAAGTTATATGAAAAGCCTTCTGCTTCAAATAGGGTATTTCTTATGAAGCATTTATTTAATATGAAAATGGTAGAAGGTGGGTCAGTTGTTGATCATTTAAATGAGTTTAATACGGTTACTAGTCAATTAACTTCTATAAATGTAAACTTTGATGAAGAAGTTAGGGATATTTTGATTTTGTGCTCTTTGCCAAAAAGTTGGAATAGCTTGGTAATGGTTGTTAGCAATTATGTTTCTGGTTCGAATACATTGAAAATTGATGATGTTGTTGGTGTTATTTTGAGCGAGGAAATTTGTAGGAAAAGCTCAGGTGGAACATCCACATCAGGCAGTGTTTTGAATGCAAAAAGCAGGGGAAAAACAAAGGAGAGAGGAAACAATTATGGAAGTCATGGGAAGTCATGAGGAAAATCAAAGGACAAAAGGTCCCAATCTAGAGACAAGAGGGATTGCTAGTATTGTGGTAAGTCGGGTCATTTAAAGAAAGATTGTTGGTCTTAGAAAAATAAAGGAGACAAAAAGGAAGGCAATAAAGAGGCAAATGTGGTAAGTAATAAATTTGATGAGGATGCTTTGATTCTTTCCCTTGATAATGTTGATGATTCTTCAGTGTTAGATTCAGGGGCTTCATTTCATGCTACACCCCATAGAAGCTATTTTCTTGATTATGTCCAAGGGGATTTTGGGCTGGTTTATTTGGGAGATAATGAACCCTGTCAAATTGTTGGAAAGGGAAGAATCAAGATTAAGTTGCAGAATGGGAATCATTGGCTACTACATGAGGTAAGGAACGTTCCAAATTTAAAATAAAATTTAATTTCTATAGGGCAACTAGATGATGTTGTGTTGTTACATTTAGTGATAAAAATTGGAAGGTTACAAAAGGTGCCTTAGTGGTAGCAAAAGGTGTGAAAGTAGGCACCTTATATCTTTGTACAGGTCATACTGTTCCTTCTACTTTAGCTATTGCAAATAAAAATCAATGTTTAGGAACAGTTGTTGCAGTTCAACAGGTAGACAATCAGATAGTTGTTGTGGATTTTGAATCAGCACTATGGCATAATAGACTTGAGCATATGAGTGCAAAAGGTATGAAAGTACTTCATTCAAAAAATGTTTTACCAAGTCTGAAATGTGTTAATATGGATTTATGTGAAAGTTGTGTGTATGGCAAACAAAAGAGAGTTTGTTTTCTCAAGGATGGGAAGCAAAATAAAGATGAGAAATTGGAGCTTGTGCATACGGATGTATGGGGACCAATTCAAGTATCTTCTCTCGGTGGCTCTCAATACTATGTCATTTTTATCGATGATGCAATAAGGAAGGTATGGATTTATTTCCTTAGGCAGAAATCTGATATATTTGAAACTTTTAAGAAATGGAGAAGCTTGGTTGAGAATAAGACAAGTAAAAAGTTAAAATGTCTCAGATCTGATAATGGTGGTGAGTATTGTAGCAAATATTTTGAAGATTATTGTTCCTCTAATGGTATTCGTAGGTAGAAAATAGTTCCAAGGACTCCATAGAAAAATGGAGTGGCTGAGCGCATGAACAGAACAATATTGGAGTGTGCACGGACTATGAGATTGCATGTTGAGCTGCCTTTAAACATGTGGGAAGAGGCTATAAACATTGTTGTTTATTTAATCAATAGAGGTCCCTCTAATCCTTTGGGTTGTGGAATTCCAGAGGAAGCATGGACAGGTAAGAAGGTGAATTATTATTTTCTCAAGACCTTCGATTGTGAAGCATTTGCACATGTAGATTCTGAAAATCAAACCAAACTTGATGAAAAATCAAAGAAATGTATATTTGTTGGATATGGCATTGATGAATTTGGTTATAGGCTTTGGGATTTTGAAAATCAAAAAATTGTGAGAAGCAAGGATGTCATATTCAATGAGAAAGTGTTGTACAAAGATCAGTTGCAGCAGCATGAGAAGAAAGAAAATGATTATGTAGTGCTAGATGATACACCAAACAATAATGATCCAATGGTTCCTCATGCTCCACAACAACAACAACAAATACCACAAACTCCAATGAATGTTAAATGATCTTCAAGGATAAGTAGACCTCCAGAAATATTTTCTCCATCTTTTTATTCTATTTTATTAACTGATGTTGGTGAACCAAAATATTATGATGAAGCTATGTAGGTGGATACCAAGGTTCAGTGGGAGCATGGAATGGAAGAAGAAATGGACTCCTTGCTGAAAAATAAGAGTTGGGAATTATGCAAGTTGCCTGTAGGTACAAAGGATTTACCAAGCAAATGGGTTTATAGGCTAAAAGAGGAGGATGGAGGTAAGAAAATATTTAAAGCCAAATTAGTTGTAAAGAGATTTGCATAGAAAAAGGGTATTGATTTTGATGAAATATTTTCTCCTATTGTTAAAATAACTTCTATTCATATTGTTTTAACTATTGTGGTTGTTGAAGATTTTCATTTGCTATGAAGGATTTGGGGGTAGCAAAGCAAATCCTTGGTATGAAGATTACAAGAAATAGGAAAAATAGAAAATTGTTTTTATTTCAGGCTCACTATGTTGAGAAGGTGTTGTAGAGATTTCATATGGAAAATGCAAAAACTATCAGCACACCTTTGCCCAATCATGTTAAGTTGACTAAGGATATGTGTCCAAAGACATAAGAGGAGGAAGAAAAAATATCTAAAGTACCATATGCTTCAGCTGTAGGTGTTTAATGTACACCATGGTATGCACAAGATCAGATATTGCACATGTTGTAGAAGTTGTTAGCAAGTATATGATTCATCCCGGTGTTGAGCATTGGAATGCGGTAAAATGGATTCTCAAGTACTTGAGAGGTACATCCAATATATGTTTATGTTTTGGGGGCTCTAATACTGATTTAAAAGGCTATGTTCACTCAAATTTGGTAGGGGATATAGATACCAAGTGGGTACCACAGGCTATATATTACAGTTGGCGGGATAGCAGTGAGTTGGATTTCTCAATTGCAAAATTTGGTTGCTTTATCCACCAGAGAGAAATGTATGTTGTTTACAGCTTGAGAGGCAAAGGAGATGATATGGTTGCAACTTTTCATGGAAGTTGGGAAAATACAGGCTGAAAATTACTTGTTTAGAGACAGCGAGTGCTATACATCTTGCAAATAATTTTTGCCTTGCATTCTAAAACAAAACACATACAGTTGAGATATCATTTCATTCGGTTGGTGTTGGAGGATGGACAAGTCAAGTTGGACAAGATACATACAGATGCCAATCCAGTGGATATGTTTATGAAGGTGGTGAAAAGGGAGAAGTTGAAGCTCCTCTTCAGTTTTGATTGGCCTTCAAGGTTGAATTCAGGTATAATAGAGCAGCAGGGTCAAAGGTACTTATTTTCTAGTGGGAGATGTAAGTCTAGCAGTGTCGTCCAGGATCAGTCTCCAAGTGGGAGATTGTGTTGGTGTGGAGCCTAATCAGTCTCCAAGTGGGAGATTGTTGGTATGTGGTGACTGATCATGCTATACTATACACCCCAACATGTATCATGCTATTTTTTTCCCTTTTTTTGTGTCATCACCGAAAAAGGAAAAATCACTGAAAAAGAAAAAAAATGACTTTGTAAAACCCTAATTCTGGAAGCTTGTAACAAGCTTGTTATAAGGGGTTGGGATGGGGATTACAGTATGTAGAAAAAGGTGATTATTCGTGAGATTGTAATATGTTTTGCATTGGATAATAAAATTATTAGATAGTTGCAATTTTGTGGATGTAGCCCAGATTGGGTGAACAACGTTAAATTCTCTGTGTTATCTTGTTTTTGCTATAATTTTTTGTGTGTTTTATTTCTATGTTTTATTGATCAAATCTGCATTTAACTATTAGATATCTGCCTTCTAACCCTAACAAGTGTGATGTGAATGATGTGAATTGCAAAGTTGTGAGGTGTGAATTTGTGTAGTGCAATGCGATCTTTCATGTGTTAGATTATTGATGTAGTGAACAAAATGTGTCCACAATTTTCAGTAAGACTATGAAGGTGTTGGTGATGCAGTGGTGGAATTTTCTATTGCATTGAGATGGATTTTTAACTATAACATTCTTCTCTATATTATTTTATATTATGGAAATGATCCTTTCTTTATTTTGGGCATGAGCCCTTTGTAATCTTTGTTGATATTACTTTATGTTGTGAGTTAATCCTCATCATGATTTTTCCCTTCTTGGGTTTTCCACGTAAATTTGGTGTTTCATTGTTCATGGTGTTGTTTTGGTTCAGTTTTTGTTATTTGCTTTCATGATAAATCATTCTAATAGATTAACGGTTAACTGAATTAATGTGGATCTGAATGTCTATAAGAGTTTTGAATTTTTAAGGTATAACTAATTCACCCCCCTCTCAGTTGTCTTGTGCATTCAACACCCTTGGATTATAATGTGAGGGTACGTAAGTTAATTGGACTTGGCGGACATGTGAGTGTGGGACTATGGTAATATTTGGTCAGTGTAAAGTTCTACAAGTGTTGGCCAAGAGATGGAGTTGTAGAGAATCAAAGGACAATAGGAATTTTTAGGAAATAAGGTAGATTAAGACACATCCAAAAGTGCCAGGAAGCTCCACAAAATAGAAAGACTCAACAATCAAAAAAAAATTCAAACCCAAAGAGACTTAGCAGGACCTCAAGGCATCCAAGACATTCCCAAAGTTATGCAAATCCAGGCAGGGGCTCAATTTTTGCAACAACATAACTTATTTGAAATAACTCCACTAAATTTGAAATATAGGCACCCATTAAGCTCTTCTACAAGGTAAGAAGTGGTTTTTTTTTTTTTGCAATTTTCATACTTAGCCAAAATCTAGATAGTTGGTGTAGCCTTAGGTTCAAGCTCTGTGTGACACATGATACTCATTTATTGGCCCATAGGACCCACAAACAAGCCACCATAACACTTTGAAATTTTTCAAAAACTCAAGATGGTTGCAAAAAATAAGGGTCATTAGCACATTTTGAGATTTAAAGGGGTACATGGATATTTGCACTTAGCTCAAAAAATTTCAAAGTTGCTTGATTTTGCATGGAAAATAAACTACTAGTGGAGTTTGGGAGGGGCAAGTGGAATTGTGAGGATTCAAGGGGCATGTGGATAAAATCCACATAAAATGCAAATTTCTACAACAATAGGTAATTTTGAGGAATCTAGGAGCACAAGCAAATGTAGAGATCCAACTGAAACTGAACAATGCAAAATTTCCACAATGATGTAATGAACCTAGCAGACAAATGGAGTTGATGGGAAATTGTGGGGATTCAAAGGGGAAAGGGACATATCCAAAATTGATTTAGAGCAAGGAGGAAAACCACAAACAATCACAATTCAAAGTGTTTCAACCAACTTTCCAATCTTCAAAACCCTATCTTGACATCTTTTCACAATTCTTGCTTATTCTCCTTGTAGCATATCAAATAGTGTAAATTGGCCATATCTTTTAGAGAAAGCCACAAACCCAAAATTTCTTCACCTTTCTAAGTACCCTTTATCCTCTATTTTAATATATCCAATTTATGCATATACTTTTTTCAAACCTTCCTTCCCTAAAAATGACTATCTTGTCGCCCCTTAAGCCAAATAGGCCACTTTATCAAAGCAACTTTGTAAAGTTCTTCATCCAAACTCCCAAAATCAATTCCATCACTCTCAATAGGTCTCAAATTTACTGAAACAATAATTTTTGTCCAAAGAAACACTCACTCATTCATCAAACTCCAAAACCCTTTCTTTAGGCTTATTTGTGCCTGTTCAAGGAGTGTTTATTGAAACTACAACCCCCAAGCCTTTTCAATAAAAAATAGGGCTTTAAAAACATCTAATATTCCTTGCACAAGCTTTTCCCACCATTACTTGACCAATTTCAAAGGCCTTTATACAAACCCTAGCATTTAGCCATCCAATTAAGCCAAAAACTCATGAAATTCTAACTAGGGCAGCATCAAAACTCCTTCCAACTCTACTACCTGCTCCAAAATCCTAATTTAACATTGAAACCTACCCTAAAGTACCCATTCCAAAAATTTACAACCTATTCTATTGGTGGAATGGGTCATCCATGCATTTTCTTAAACTTCAAACCTTCAAAATTGAGTTTACAGACCCGTTCTCAGAAAAATGTCAATAAATCCCTTCAAATTCTATGAAAACTCTTCAAACCAAAACCAAATTAAAGCTACTTCATATATCCATCAATTTCAATGCACTTGGAATCCAAAAAAAACTGTATGGGGTCGTACAATGGCCTAGAGCAGCAAATTTTATTGGAAAACACAGAAAAATGGAGCTTCCTTTTTTTTTTCACAAAATGAACACCAAGAGAGTATATTCGACCCATACACAATGTATTTGAACCTTAGACACCCAAAACCAACTAAAAAACTGATTCAAACTGTCTTTCAACTTACATGACCGTTGGTCTTCCTCAATCTTGCATTTTTTCACTTTTGAACATGACAACATTTACATAAATTGCAACATTTACAAAAATGAACCCCTAAATGACTTAAGACATCACCTATGGTCTATTATGACCTTTTTGGACTCAAAAGACTCAAAACACCATAAATCCAAACATAAGACCACATTTACACAAAATGACATGGTGCTCCTGCACCATACACCTGGCCTAAAAAAGACCTCAAGTCCCTTGAGGACTGAATTGCAGCTTGTCCACACTTGATTGTTTCATCTCCTTGATCTTCAAGAGCCTTTTTATCGGGTACTCCTTTCCAATTTTTTAGGTATTGAAAACATTTATTTTCTCAACCCTTTGACCAATTCCTTCTTTGAATTTGTTGTCCTACACTTAATATGCGATCCTTCCTCCGTGCTACACCTGGAAATATTGTCAAAGTGGTTTCTTTGTCTGCTACCACACCTTCTTTCACCTTGTAAAGCTCTACCTTCTACCTCACTCTTGTTCCACACTTGAATTCACCTATCTGTCCTTGCCAAACACCCTGAACCACCTTACATTTTCCCTTATTTTCTTCTTTTAGTTTCTCTACCTCTAACACCTCTGTGTTATCAAGTTTAAACACCTTTGTCCTGACAAAGTATTGTCCCTATCATGATATCTTCATTCTTTTTAATCCATTTTGCATTCCCATAGTCAATTCATCCTTGACCTTCTCTTGAACTATTTTTAATATCAACACATCATCTTGTCTTCCATCGGTTGTCCTAGCATCTTCAAGCCTTGAAGTGGCTGCAATCTCCTCATGTTTGTCTTCCTCAAGTTTTACAAACTCCTTCTTGCCTAACATAATCAATTTTATCGCCTTACCTTGTGCTTTATCATCTTCTACCAATGGATTTAATGTGAAAGTGCTTCCATCTTTCTCAATCTGATAAGTATTATCCATTCCATCATATATGGCATGTCTAACAAACTGCCATGGTCTTCCAAGCAATAAGTGGCAACAATCGAAGGGAAACACATCACAAAGTATCATATCCTTGTATCCACCAATGTTAAACTCAACCAAAGCTTGTTCATTAACCAAAATAGGCTGATTATCATTCAACCAAGACACTTTGTATGCTGTTTCATGAGGCATTTTCTCCAATTTCAGTTTATCAACCATTTCATTAGACACCATATTATCAGTACTCCTTGAATCTATGACAACTTTACATACATTTCCTTTGCATTTGTAGGTGGTCTTGAATAATGTTCTCCTTTGAGTCATCTCCTTCTCCTTGGATGCCTTGAGTAGTGTTCTTCTCACCATTAATGTTTCCCCAACTTCTGGAGCATGAAGTTGGTTAGGAGAATGAATGCTCTCACAATCTTCCTCTTGCACCAATTGTACTCTTTTATCATCACCACCACTTGAAGTAGAACCTTGTTTATCTAGACACTTCTATGCTGGATGGCCAAATTGATTATAATTATAACACCTTCCTAAAAATGAACTTGAACTTCAACCACCACCAAATTTTCCTCTGAAACCTCTAAAGCCACCTCTTTGATCAGCCACTTGGTCTTTACTTTTTCTTGCATCTTCTTGGTCTTCATAAGTCTACCTTAATCCTCTTCCTCTACTAGTGATGCCTCTCTCTCTTCCTTGTATTTCTTTCCTTCTTTTTAATTTCTCTTCTACCCTAGCTTCCAACTAAAAAAATTCTTCCATTGTCCTAGGCGTAGCTAAACTCAATTCATCTTGGATTTGAAATCTTGACCCACACATATACCTTGCAATATTTTCATTCTCATCTTCAATATTACCAAACCTAATGCTCAACTTGTGAAATTCTTCTGTATATTCCATGAAATATTTATCCTTCTACTTCAAGCTTTGCAACTTCTTGAAAGTTTGTATGGCATGATCTCCTAGCAAGAATTATCTTTTTATCTTTGAAACCATCCTATCCCATGAACTAATTTTTGTTTTTCATTTTTCCAATCTTTCCTCTTGAACATAATTCCACCATGTAAGATTAGGACCTTTCAACTTGGTCTTCACAAACTTTACCTTATGATCATTAGCAACCTCCTTATACTCAAAGTAATTATCCAGTGCATCTATCCAATCCAATACCTCTTCAACATCTAACTTGCCATTATGCATTGGCACATCTATTTTCTCACCAGAAGCATCTCCTCTAACATCCTTGAGCATCTTCACCATCCTTCTCTCATCAAGACCCAAATCATCACCTTGGACTCTTCCACTTGGAGGGTTTTCATCCTCACCCTCTTCCTCTTGATCACTTTCTTCTTCAGTGGTCTTTCCTCTTCTTTGTTGTATCTCTAATGCTGAAAATATGGCTAAGATTGCTTCTTGTGACTCCTTCAACAACCTTATCTCTCTAGCAAGAACTCCACTTCCTTTAGGAGGCATCTCATCCTTCCAAATCACCACTTTTCCTTCTCCAAACTTCAAATTTTCCCTTTCAAAAGATCTAATACCTATGCTCTGATACCAATTGATGCAGAGCAGGGAGGAAAACCACAAACAATCACAATTCAAAGTTTTTCAACTAACTTTCCAATCTTCAAAACCCTATCTTAACATCTTTTCACAATTCTTGCTTATTCTCCTTGTAGCATATCAAATAGTGTAAATTGGCCATATCTTTTAGAGAAGGTTACAAAACCAAAAAATATTCACCTTTCTAAGTACTCTTTATCATCTATTTTAACATATCCAATTTATACATATACTTGTTTCAGACCTTCCTTCCCTAAAAATGATTGCCCCACTACCCCTTAAGCCAAATAGGCCACTTTATCAAAGCAATTTTGTAAATTTCTTCATCCAAACTCCAAAACTCAATTCCATCACTCTCAAAAAATATCAAATGGATTGAAACAACAATTTTTGGCCAAAGAAACACTCACTTATTCATCAAACTCCAAAACCCTTGCTTTAGGCTTATTTATGTCTGTTCAAGGAGTGTTTATTGAAACTACAACCCCCAAGCCTTCTCTCTACAAACCAGGGCTTCAAACACATCTAATATTCCCTTCACAAGCTTTTCCCACCATTACTTGACCAATTTCAAAGGCCTTTATACAAACCCTAGCATCTAGCCATCCAATTAAGCCAAAAACTCATGAAATTCTAACTAGGGCAGCATCAAAACTCCTTCCAATTCTACTCCCTACTCCAAATACTACTTTAACATTGAAACCTACCCTAAATTACCCATTCCACCAACCTATAACCTATTCTACTAGTGGAATGGATCATCCATGCATTTTCTTAAACTTCAAACCTTCAAAATTGGGTTTACAAACCTGTTCTCAGAAAAATGTCAATATATCCCTTCAAATTCTATGAAAACTCTTCAAACCAAAACCAAATTAAATATACTTCATATATCCATCAATTACAATGCAATTGGAATCCAAAACAAACTGTACAGGGTCGTACAATGTCCTGGAGCAGCAAATTTTATTGGAAAACACAGAACAATGGAGATTCTTATTGTTTTTCTTTCACAAAATGAACACCAAGAGAGTATCTTTGACCCACACAAAATGTATTTAAAATTTAGACTCCCAAAATAACAAACTAACTCAAACTATCTTTCAACTTACATGACGGCTGGTCTTCCTCAATCTTGCATTTTTGCACTTTTGAACATGACAACATTTTGACAATATTGCAAAATATGACAATATGAACTCAAATTGACCAAACATAACTCAAAACATAATATATGGTCTATTATGACCTTATTAGACTCAAATAAGATTCAACACCCAAAAACCTTGGACCAAAACCATATTTACATTAAAATGACATGGTGCCCTTGCACTAGGTGGAGAGGTAGCTGGAGAGAGGGATTGGGACATAGAGAGTGTTGGCCAAACAAGGACAAACAACTCATAGGGGGGGTGAATCAATTGTCACAGATTATTTAAACTTTTCAAACTTAACTTAATCTCAAATCTGATGCATGAACAATGAACCATAAATAATCAACACATCAAACACGTAGAGAACACAAAGATTTTACGTAAACTCGTGACGATCACTCATGATGTATGGATCAAGTTTATATTCCATGTTCCTCTTGTGTTTTACCTTGTTAAAAGTGACCTCTATGTTTAGGACCAATGATGAGATGAAGGATGAAAAGGGGTGAATGATATGAGTGTTGAACGTTTAGGAACTTTGGATCAATGCTAGACTTAGGGTTTGATTTTGATTGGTTTGATTGGATAATGAACTTGTAAACCTTAAGATGAACTTGTTCAAAGGAGTGCTAATTTAACTAGAGGTATGAGAAAGGATGCATTCCCATACTCCTAACTAAACAAGGTGATTTTGGTTTTGATGATTTAACCAAGTCTAGAATGATGCTTCCAAAGTTCTAAAGTTGTTTGTGGGATGGGTTTTGATAGATGTTTGGAATTTGGATGAAGTGTTTGATTTGATCCTAAATGAACCTAAGGACTTGTTTACAAGGCCAAGGTTTTGAAGAACATGCTTTTCCCTTCAAACCAAAAGATCAATGTTTGCTCAAAAGACCATAAGACAAAAGATACACAAGCACATGTGTGGGGTTCAATTGATTTCATCTTGATTATTGAATTTATTTTACCACAAACACTTTCTTGATTAGATTTTCAAACTAAATGTCCAATGTCCTAACTTCTTTTCATCCCACAAAGTTCTATGTGGAATTCAAGGAAATCAAGGCAATGGTTACCTATTGTTTATCTGTAGTAGGTAAATTGAGATGTAAGTTCAAGTGTATAGAAACCTCTAAGGATGTGAATCCAAAGGGCAAGCAATAACACATGAATTTGGTCAATTGTATTTACCTCCTAAAGGGTTTGAAATTTTGATGATGATGCTTAAGTGTTTGTTTCTAGGATGTTTTCGAACAAGATGTTTTCGAACAAGCAAATCATTTTGTAAACCAAGAATAAGTACAACCCTATGGATATGGAAGACAATATTTTTGAGTCCCCACTTGGACAAGTCTAGCCACGCTTATCTTAGTGAATGGTTAGATTCTTGACCCCACTGGCTCCCCTCCACGACACTCACTTATATGAGGCAACCAAGCATCAACACCCATGAAACTCCCATGGCATGCTTTCCATTTATACTAAAAGACCGTAAAAGTGTGGGGTGGCTTTAGAATGACCATTCTTGCACCAACAAATAGATCAAGGATTTTGGCAATTCTAAAACATGGGTTTTAATTAGGACTTTCCGTTCGTGAAGATTGACCCATACGACGAGAGTCCCTTTTCAGATCCATCTCGTCAGAGCCAACCACATGATATTGGTGTTTATTCCAATACCCACATTTATATCCCAGTTGGAAATACTCTTAGCTTTAGAGTGTTATCGGTTGAGTCGTTCCATTGGGTGAGTACTTTTTCCCCAAGGCAGCTCCCCTAAGATAAACAAAAGTGAATAAAGACACATCCAGACCTCGATCAATCTTTGTTTGCAACACAAAGAGAGAGAATGTACGCAATAATACTCTACTCACACTCACACAATGTTTTGCTCAATTTTAAACCCAAAATGAAGTGTGGAGGTGATTGCTTTATCTCAACCTAAAATCACAAAAAAAGCCTTTTGATTCTCAAGATCGCTATAAAGCGTGAGAGAAGCACATACGTCCTTTTTCAATGAAGTTAGTTTAAGTAAGCCATCATGAAGACAAAGTTGCACATGTTCATTTTAAATCCACAAAGCAATTGTGAGTTCTTTTAAAGCACCAAAGGACAAATGAGAGTTGTTTTGTTCAATTGTTAACCAAAAAACAAACTCTAGTAAGTTGTAGTCCTAATGTTCGTTTTAAGCCTTTGCAAAAATTGAAAAGGTTCTTTTTAAAAGCCCAAATGAAATTAGTATCCTGAGCAAAAATGGACAACAGTTTCCTAAGAGTGTTAAACAAATACTAAAGTGTTTAAAAACACTTTGATTTTGTGAAATACCATCATCATGCTTCTCTTTCTTTTGTTTTTAATTGATCCAACCTACAAGAAAGAAAATCAGTCAAATTCTACAAAACATAGAGGTTAAAAAGCAAAAAACAGAAGATAAACTTATCATTTGTGAAAAGGCACATGCTAAAATGAAATTTC
>VDFB02391101.1:0-21103 GCA_007258455.2 Sequoia sempervirens | reverse complement strand
TCCGCCTCGCATACCACCTCAATTTTAGGAGCAAACCCGAGACACAAAAATACACTCACAAAACAGAGAATAATATTTTATTCATAAATATTGAACTTCTTACATGCAGAGGATCTCAAATCCCCAAGCTCTGTATTACATGCAAATTACTAACTTACAGAAAATTACCCAGATCCCCTTTCACAGCATGCGAACTTCTTTTCCCCAAAAAGTTACCCAAAAATCAGAAACAAGCCCCTAAATAGACCCATTTTGGTTTGGAACCAAAAACAACCTTCGAGATAAGATTTTTGACGGTTTGGCGCCAAAATTACAATTTGAAATTCAAGTTTAAATTCATAGTTGAAAAATTAGCACATTTCTAAAAATATGCACTAACTTCCGCAGCCATAACTTTTAACTGACCGCCGGATCTTCATTAATAATACCTTTCGGAAAGCTCTCGAAAAGACAATTTTCTGCAAAGTAGGCCTTTGGCGGACTACTTTGGCGTTTTCGCAAATTTTCAGGCCCATCCGGGATCATTTGGTGCCTCAAACTGAGCTCGGAAGGTTTTTCAGGTCAAAAAGTAGAAATTGGAACTTGAATAACTTTCAAGTCATGAATTATCTTGACTTGATTCTTTCACCAGACTGTGTATTTTTCCATCCCAAACCTTCCCATAAATTTCTGTCTTCCCACGACTTCAAATGCAAACCTGCTAAAAATAGCAGTTGAGCAGAAAAAGTAGAAAAGTAGTTCTGAAAGTTGGAAACTCTTATTCGACGAAAAGGGTATCTAGAAATACAAAAACATCTACAAAAAGAAAACAACAGGAACAAAAATGGAAATCATCTTTTGGGTGATGCAAGATTGCCCTCACACCACTGGATGCTCCTGCATCATGAACAGTTTGTTATGGGGAACTGAAAAAAATAATATCATGAAGAATAGTTTGTTATGGGGAACTTCAAATAGTTGAGAAAAAAGGAATATCATGAAACATATTCATACAAGACACATAACTTGTTCCACCCACACAAAATAACCACGACAATTAAGAGTTTGTTATAAGGAGCTTCAAGCAGATGAGGGAAAAAGAATATCATGAAACATATTGGTACAAGACAAGTAGTCTATGTAACAATTGTAAGAGGTGTTAGAATATCACTTAAGAATTAGATGTAAATGATAGATGAACGTAAACCCACATTAAGTAGAACTCATTAAGCCAATGGGTACCAATAATCTATGCAAAATGGGTAAAACACCACAGACTTAATTGAAAATTTGAGCTACATTACCTGACATTACCTGGCACTAAATATTATAGAAAAATATATAAATTATAAAAGAGCTATTAGAATAACACTTAATAGCCACTAAAAGTAATTTTATCTTGAATATCTTTATGCTTTCATACTAACCCTCTACATATATATATATATATATATATATATATATATATATATATATATATATATATATATATATATATATATATATATATATATATATGCAATCACTCCTATGTTAATAGGTATAATGCCAAAGATACAAACATATAAGAAGGAAGAATAAGTGTAGTGCCCCCGCATTTCGGTCGTCGTTGATGTCAAGTAAGTTGTTGTTGGTAATGTCATGATTTTATTATTTAATTTAATTTTAAGGTTGTGAGATAACACTAATAATATGCTTGGATTTGATTAATAAAGTTAATTTAATTATAAGGTTACTTGTTTTATTTGGAATTGAATAAAGAATTAGATTCAATAATAAACATTAATTGAATTATCATTAGGAGTTAGTTATTTGAAGTAAACGGATTAGATGAGGAAAGATAATTATCATTTAATGATTAAATTCAATTAATAAATTTAAAAGTGGGAAAATATTAGAGAGGATTAAATATTAAAATTGTACTCAAGTTTGAATAAGGATTAAAGCAAGGAAAATAATCGTTTATTGCTAAATAAATAAATAATATTAAAACATCATTTTGGGAAGAGTAAAAGGCAAGGGAAGCTAGAAAAAGATGGTATATGCTTTATCTTCCTTTGTCTCATCACCTTCCAGGTAGAGTTTTCAATCATTGAAACTCATAAATTAGAATTCAAGAGGCATCTCGGGGGGGGATTACATTCTTATGGAGGAGAGCATATGTGGGAGGGGGTCAGATGGACGAGAGAGAAGAGAATTACAGCAGAATGAAGGTCCTTTCCCATTTGTGTTTCCTTTTCTGACGACTCTAGGTATGTTCGTGTAGCCCTCATCATCTAAATCTGCGTAACTGTGTGCGCATGGAACACAAGCAAAGCTTATAATGTTGGGATGTGTTATAGAGTGTTTCTTTAATTCAAAAATTTTGAGAGCTTCCTTGTAAAATCCATTTTTGTGCTTAACCTGCACCCTTATGCATTCCTTGAGCTCGCATTTCTTTGAGAAACTCTTTTAAACGTTTCGCATGCCTTGGCTCTGCTCAACATTTTGCTTACATATCTGTCATCGTAGCGATAGAATGTAGACTTTCAGGGGGCGTATAAATTCAAATGATCTCCCTGATATGGAGGGAAACCCATTACATCTGTAGTACTTGAAAACAAAATATTGTCATAGTATAAATAACCTTCCTGAATCCTCAGCAATCTGCTCAGTCGCGCACTTGAACTTTATAGGAACTTTATAGATTTAAATAAACTGCTCGATTATGCTGGCAATCTATCGCAGTTGCAGCACTTGAAAATAAATTTATTTTCCAAACTTCAATCTTGAGCGCATCTCTGGAAACTCGCCTCTAATCAGAAATGCGTCTAGTTCAAAACAAAAAAAGCTGTGCATTATTTCCCCTACTCTCAGGTCACGTATTTGCACCTCACCTTTCTCTTTTCCTTCAGTCTTGCGATAACATTTGAGATTTGATAATAATGCAAGTAGATGGCGATATTTCCAAATTCCAATATTTACTTTCTAATATACTTGGCAACATGTCACTGTTACGCCATTTAGAGTAGAGGCATTGTGCAGAATTAAATAGTCTCCCTGAAACCATTGGAACCCGTCACAGTTGCAACGTTTAGACTTGCAAAGGTGGAGTAAATTAAATAATCTCTCTGGTTTCATTGATAACCTGACACAGTGGCGTACTTGATCATGGTAGGGTGTATAGTTTTAAATAAAAAATCACCTCTTCATATTATTTCTTGTTGAGTATTTATTCATTTGGAAGATTCTGCATTTATAATTGTGGTTAACCAAATATCTATTTTCCATTGTTTTAAGAGACATAAATGTACGGTAGACATGCTATTATGGGATCACAAATTAGAATAAAATGGCACATCATTCAATTTGGAAATGGGCATTGATTTGTAAAAGAGTAGAATGCTTTAAACATTATATACATGTCATAGTGTGGAGATATCTGAGTGAGAATATAACTAGAATAGTTCCATCATAAACTTGGATATGACATGGTAGGCAGCGGCCGAAAGACTTGAATTGTATTTACTGAATCCGACCACCATATAGGTACTAAAAATAGGGTTTGGCATTTGAAGTCTATCAGAGACCTCTTGATATATGCCAGATTTGGTTTAAGATTGATCTTTGCTAGTTATTCTAATGTTAAAAGAATTAGATATATAAATATGTAGTGGTTTTAAAATATATATAGGTGTGTAAATTTATTTAGATAGATTTAAGATTTTAAGGTGGTAAGTTTTAATATGTAGTATTTAGAGTATTGTTATTATTATTATTTTAAAGTATAAACAATTGGTCTTAAGTGGTTTTCACCATTAATTTAGATATTGGAAGTAAATGTTAAGTTTTTATGATGAAAGGAAAGTGGAAATAATGTTTTGAACATAAGTAAATATGAAATGATAATAAGTTAACTACTCAACTATTAAGTAGTTTTCAATTATGTTGATAGAAGAAAGGAGAAATTTGAATGTATGGGCATGGTTAGAGATAATTAAAAATAAATAAAAATAAGATGAAATATTCTATGTGTTTATTATGTGAAAATTATTTTAAATTCATATGAGAAAAGAATATTTTTGGCCTTCTTAGATAATTTATTGTGTTTAAGTTATGTTGAAGAAATGGTTTTGAGTGAATGCTTTTTCTAAAAGGAAATGTTTCAAAAAATAATTATGTAAAGTGTAGTTAAATTAGGTGCAACAATTAATTGGGCGGGGGCCCTAGCTCGGTTGGCTAAGTATTTCTGTTGCGGCTCGGCTGGTCACAAGTTCTAGTCTCCCCCGTCCCGTGGTACCGGAGGGCGTGTCGCGCCAGGGCCGCTGGTCACGTTAAAAAGTTTACCAGGCGCACTGTAGTTTATAGGGGGTCGTGCTACCCGATTCCTGCAGTCAAAAAAAAAAAAAAAGGTGCAACAATTAATTTAAATAGAAGAAAGATAATGATTAAATAGTTTAGATGACTAATTGAGTAATATTAAGGAAGTTCTTGAATTATATCATCGTAAAGTTATTAACTTGTTTTATATAAAGGGATTAAGTAATCTTGACAAATAGGAGAGTGATAGAATTAGGAATGGAGATTGTTGTTATAATGTGCAAATTGGACTATATTTGTTTTAATTTGTGTTTGGAAGAGTATACTTGTGATTAGTGTCTTATGGCTTAAAAACATTAGGTTTTATCTTCACTTTGCAATATTGTGCTATCCTTAAATGTTGGAAATGATTGATCTTTAAAATAATGTTCCTTTTAGATTGTTTCAAGTTACTCCTTATTGAATGAATGGATATATTGTATTTGAATAAGTGGTTTTATGGATTGTTTTGATAGATCCTTTCGATGTGACTTTTTTTGAGTTGATTTTGAATTGGGGATTTGCTCTCATTTAATTTATGTTGCTATATGATTTCTTTTGTTCTTTACCCTAAGAGGTAAATCAGTTAATGTTATCATTGTCATGATTGATGGTTCTGCTTGAGTTGTTAATGAGTCAAATTGAAAAGTTCTTTGAGTTATGGGTATTCCAAGAGGAGAAAGTAGAGGTTTCCCTTGGATTTCCGAGTTAGTTCATATCAGAGATGTTGATGTTGTTTGAATGGAGTTTTTGATCTTATTTTGATGTATTCACTCATTATATTTGAATTGAAAATAGTTCTTGTGGCCTTGCAATTATTGTTGTCAGTTCTTTGATGGGGAAACCCTAGTGTAAACTTTATGAGAATCTTCCAGAGGCTTATTTTTATTGTTGGTCAATGTCCCTCCTTTTATGTGCCCTTGAAGTGGCAAGTGTTTTGGTATCAAGATTTTGAAAGGGTTGTACGAAAATTGTTGAGACTCTAATTTTGTACTTGTTAGCAAGATGGGTAATGCCTCGCGTGCTTTTATGTTGTGATTATTTGTTCAAATTATGCTGGTACAACCCTTGGTTTTTATGTTGTTGGGTAGTAATATCATTATAAGATTTAAAAAAATGGATGCCTTGTCTTCATTAGTGCTTCCGCAGACTAATGGAAGGCTGAGAGGGCCGTGGTTGGCAAGGTCATGACCTCATCTTCACGAGAGGTTTACGGCTCCGCATGAGTCACCCTATGGACCAGTGCCTCTAGTTGGGAGGAAGGGCACATGACAGCCATAGATGGGACCGGCGCCTCCAATTGGGAGGAAGAGCACTAAACAGCCCATGTAGGACTATGCGATGACACTCTCCCCTAGTTGCCCATGTGTTTACTCTATTGTGTTCCTCTGGAAGTAGGTTATGGGAGTTGGTTTAGATTTTTGATATTTGGATTTATCTTGATTTATGATTAGTTCCTTAATACATCTTTGGTGTACTTTGTGATCTTGTATGATCTCATTGATATTTGACTTATGACCTTGTACTCTTTTGATACTGTGATATGATGTTATTGTATTGTTTAGTTGCAATTTGGATTTGTATTATGTTTATTAATTTAGTTTGATTTGGAAGTGTTTCATGACCATCCTTTGGTTACTTGTTTATTGGTCATTGCTTTGATTTATGTGATGGGATTTATGACTTTAAGTTATTATGTTGACTCTTGTAATCCTTGAGTTTTATGATACTTTTGTATGTTGTTGAGTCTTGTGGTTCCCTGTTTGGATGTTCTTGGTTGAGGTCTCTTTCTTGTCAGCCCCTTAGCACGGGGGGTGGGTCTTTGGACCCACAAGGTCGGGTGGAACGTGCTAAGCACCCCATTGGGTCCCTAGTCGAGGATCGAAAGGTGTGGATTGATGCTGCTGTGGCGACTCCAGAGTTGTATTTGTCTTGGAGCCAGTTGTGATACCTTGTATTCATCTATTTATTTGTATCATGTTATCTTGTGTATGGTTTCTGTTCATGTTTGGAAACATTGTTGGATCATTGTATCTCCAGAACATTGTATTGTAATGTAACGTTGAACTCGGTGTGGATATTGGCCATGGCAATTGTTATTCAATGTGTTAAGTTAATCATGGGTATGTTATATTTATGTACACAGATGGTTTCTTATCAATGATTTGCATGTATGTGTTATATTTGTTAATGTTTATATCTTTGATTTTTTTTATTATTGTCGTTGTGTGGATCTAAGTCACGTAATGACTCCTCGTGTACCCCAAGGGATGTATGTGTTAATGAATCTACTTAAATGAAATTCATGTTATGACTTAATGTGTATTACATGTATGTTATGTTTACTTTAAAAAAAAAAAATTGTGTAGTGATTATTGTTTAATTTTCCTTTGGGGTTCGCATGACAGGGCATTACAATAAGTAGAGAGTGAAAGACATGAACTATAAATTAATCATTTATGCAAAATACCCATGTGTAAAAATCAATGCTTCAAAACATAGATAGATACATATACACATATATATACTAAAGATAGATAGGGTAATTGTATAAGAGGTATTAGAATAACACTTATTAGCTACTAAATATTATAGACAAAAAGGGAAATTGGAAAAGAGCTATTAGAAAAACACTTAACAATCATAGGAAAATGATAGATGTTTGAAAACCCACATTAAATAGAACTTTAAAATATGGAGAATAGAAGAGGAAAACTAGGATAATGAATAGTTTATTATGGGGAACTAAAAAAAAATATCATGAAGAATAGTTTGATATGGGGAAATTCAAGCAGTTGAGAATAAAAGAATATCATGAGACATATTCATACAGTACATATAACATGTTCCATCCACACAAAATAACCATGACAATTAAAAGTTTGTTAAATAAGGATCTTCAAATAGATGAGGGAAAAAGAATATCATGAAACATATTGGTACAAGACAAGCAGTCTATGTAACAGTTATAAGAGGTGCTAGAATAACACTTAAGAATCAGATGTAAATGATAGATGAACTGAAACCCACATTAAGTAGAACTCATTAAGCTAATGTCTACCAATAATTTGTGCAAAATAGGTATAACACCACAGATGTAATTGAAAATTGTAGCTACATTACCTAGCACTAAATATTACAGACAAATACAAAGATTGTAAAAGAGCTATTAGAATAACACTTAACAACCACTAAACTAATTTTTTCTTGAATATTTTTATGTTTTCATACTAACCCTCTACATATATATATATGCAATCACTCCTATGTTAATCTGCAATTGCTCCTATGTTAATGGGTATAAGGCCAATGATGCACAAAGATAACTACAAACAATAAATGAAGGGCAAAAAAATTACTAAACCCTAACCATATTTTTTGATGAAAGAAAGAATATTTAACTACAATTTCTCCTATGGTAATGGGTATAATGCCAAAGATTCACAAAGATAACTACAAACAATAAACAAAGGGTGAAAAAATTACTAACCCTAACCGTATTTTTTGATGAAAGAAGATTTAACTTAAAATTATCCATCCATATAGAGCCATAATCTCTTTGAAGTTTCCAAAATGGGTATAACACCAAAGGTACAAACATATAACAAGGAAAAATAAGAAAAGGGTGAAAGAAATGAACAATAAATTAATCATTTATGCAAAATACCCATGTAAAATGACTTACAGATTCTAGAGCACAATATTTTTAAAACCCTCCAATCTGCTATAAAACGAAGTTGAAGGCAACGATTTTTACAATAGTTTGCTATCAAACAAACACCACAATGGCTCTTTCAACAATGCAACTTAATCAATATATTTTGTCACACAATTGGGAGCACATCAATGCTAAAACCCTCCAACCTGCTATCAAACAGAGATGAAGGTGACGATTTTTTGAATACTTTTCAATCAAACCAATACCACAGCGGCTCGTTCGATAATGCAACCAAAAACAATATACTTTCCCACACTACAACATTCAATATTGCATTTACTTCCCCCACCACCATCATACAACAGTGCTATGATGCATTAACCCTCATGCAAGCAAAAACTTACCATTTTGATTATGCCTATCAAGGAAACTAACTTCACCAATACCAACACATGTAATTAGCAAACTCAACATTGTCATAGAAAACCCATGGAAACTCACTGCTAGCTAAAAAAAAAATTGTGCCGAGAAATTCTATTCACGGCTGGGCTGACAAAAATCCCAGCGGAAATTTCAAACAAATAGCCTATCGACTAATTAACTTGACCAATCATATATCATGTACATGATCACTATTAAAAAATTGAATTCTATGATCATATGTTCTTTTATTATTTGTCTCATATGATTTCAAACTTAATAAATTTATTTACTTCTAAAAACCTTTAGTTGATTTTAGACTTGATGATATTAGTGAAATCCATTAAGATCTTAGAAAGAAAGGAATAAATTATATTTCTTTCTTATGCCTTGGTCAAACCCCCTATTTTTTCTCTTACAATGAATACAACATTTTAAAAATATAGTATCTATCATGTAGTCAACCACCTTATTTTTTATTTTAAAATGAACGAATTTTTTTTAAAATGCAGTATCTATCATGTGAAATTATGGAGTAAGATATTATGGCTATTTTTTTACTTTAATACATGAAAATTAAATTCTCTAATGATGATGCATTATGAACCTTTTATTCTTAATAATAATTTTATGATCTTGGGGCATGTCTTAAAATATGCCAACCTAGTCCTAAATTGAGGTAAATTGGCATGCAAGACAATGGATAATGGTCTCAAATTTTATTTTGAATTGCATGTAGAACTTATTAAGAGGTGAATTTGAATTAGGTGAATAGAATCACACTTGAACTTATAATTAGAGGATAAATTTATGATAGCAATTGTATCAAAGAAGTTTAAAGAGATGCTTAGTGTGATTAACAAGTGAATAATAATCAACATGAGTGATTGAATGTGTTGTTTTATAAGTTCAATCATCTTTTGTGCATAAATGACTTAAATAAAGTCCTAAATATAATTATATCTATACAAGGATAAGTCATTTTTGAATGTAGATGACAAAATGCTAAATTATACACTTTTCTTGTACTAACTATACATGTGTTAAATATTTCCTTGTCATAACATTTATTTTGATTTGATTAAAGATTATATTGAGTTTATTATGATGTTAATTAATTGAAGAATTGACATGTTATTTTCTAGATTATATATCCTATTTAATTATTATATGATGCTTCTTTTATGATCTTAATTGTTATATTTAATGTTTTTCCTTGAGTGTCCAGGAAATATACAAGTGTTTGACCAATAGAAGGATGTGAAGGAGTATTAGCTAGATTTGCGTGGAATTCTCACCTTACCTAATCCTTGTGGTGTAGTTAGTGACTTGTAATTCTTGTGTGTATATTTGGTTTCTTAAACTATACTATGTGATTGTGAATAAAAGGATTTTACCTCTATTTATATAGTTTTCCGTGTGATTTCAAATAATTATGTTGTGAATAAATTTGTATTTTTTATTTATGTGTTTATTAAACCTAAGTTCACTTCAATTTTATCATTTTTTAAAATTATTGTTTTGTATTGCTTGCAAACTATTTTTTTTTTAGGTAAAGAGGAAGGATGTCTAGGTATGTGTAGGATCATCATGGAAAAAAAAGGCCCTTAAGTGGCAAAAAAATTAGAAAAATCAGAGTTAGGAAACTTAACGTAAAAATTTGAATAAGTTATCTATATTATTTCAAAAATATGTAAGAAAAGAATCTGTAGCAAATTGAATTTAGTTTCTAAACTACTAGGTTTATTTAAAAAATAAATAAATGCATTTGGTGTAAACTTGAAATTCAATGTAGTAGTACTTAAATTTCAGGGAAAAATATAAGAAGTAGGTGTCAGTCTGACCACCCTAACCACAATAAAATGATAATATTTTTTTATAATATTTTATATATAAGTAGAGGACTCATGTCCCAATGTGATGCATATTTTTTGTAATTTTTTCCAAGTAAATAATTAATTATGAATTTTTTCTACAACTTTTATAAAATATAAAAATCATATGTCCGACCACCTTTGACTTGGTCAAAACTTCATGAAATTCAATTTTTTTTTAATCCTATAGTATGCTAAGCATAGAATGTGACACATGTTTGGATTCAAAAAATGTGATACCGTTTGAAAGCTATAGATGTTTTTTTCAATCAGCCTATCAATCAAGACTTTAGCCAGAATTCAAATAGAAAATGAATAATAATTATTTATTAAATTCAAAGTAAAGCATAATTTATATAGGTGGAAAGTTGAGAATCTCCTTTAAAACCCTTTTGTTTCATCAATTTTGGGTTAAAAAAATGTCATCAGCCACATACCCTACATACCCATCATATCGCCACTTTTGGCCCATCATGATCGTGCATTACACCAAGATATATATATATATATATATATATATATATATATATATATATATATATATATATATATATATATAATTACAAAAGTGAGTCAGATTGCCACTTGAAATTGGCAATGCAATTTAAAGCTTTGATCATATAGTCTCCATCAAAAAATATCTGCCCTAACCATACCAGTATCATTGATTTACATATCATTTCAAAATTCTCGAAACTCATCCCTTGAATATTCCCATATGTTGATCATTCAAACCATAACCCTATATCGAACATTTAAGCGAAAATAGAGATACTACATTCCCTATTATATAATACCCCATTTGACTAAACAATGGATAACTAAGAGTAGTAGATTTAGCAAAATCTCACCAAAATATCTATTTGAATCAAATATTCTTCCATATTAGTTGGACTATTTTCTCCTTGGCTTTCCTCTGAGTCAAGAATTTTGAGGACCCGAATTCTCTTCCTCCCAAAAAGATTCTTCATTTGGTCTTCTGAAGTAGCATCCACTCCCTTCACCTTTGCTGATGCCAAACCCACAAAGGCTCTTTTCCTCATTTCTTTCTTTGGTAGCAACTTGCCTCTAGTAGTGACATTTTCCTAAGAAGCAACATGAAACTTACCCATATTGGGGTTTTGTTCAAAGAAAAAATTTTTCTTTTTAATAAATTTGAAAAATGTAATTTTTTTAATTTTTAAAAATAAAATTTATTAGTTAATTTTGTAAAAATTCATAAGGTAGTCATTTTAAATTTATTTTCTTATAAAATATTTCTTTGAAATAAAATGTTAATGAAATATCTTTTTAAAATATCTAAAATTGTAAACTAACCTTTTTCATATAAATTGTTGGGGGTTGACAATGAAAGAAATGCGACTTTGGGGTTTAGTTAGTTTAGAGTGAAAGGGGAAAGGAGAAGGGTTTTAGAAACATATACATTTTTTCCCTATTTTTCCTATCATCCTCCATTGATTTTTAGAGTGACCTATTGCAAGAAATTTTCTTGTGGTTTCTTCAAGATTGCTAAAAAATCGCTGAGATTAGATCTTGGAACTAGGTTGCAAGTTTTGTTGTGTTTGTGCAAGGAATATCTCCAATTTTCTTAAGGAATTGTTTAGGGAATATGAAGGAATTTTTCAACTATAAGTATCCACATGCTTGTTGGATTCTTGTCTTGGACATGCCCACACTAGGTGATATAATATAGTTTTTTTTTCATAAGTTGTGATTTGAGCAAGGAAATTAGAGTAGTTATTTCGTATTTATTTTTGTTGTATGATTTTATTTTTGCAATTTTTTAGTTTTGGAATCATTACTCTAGTGAATTTTATTTAAAATTCCATGTTATTTAAAAAGTGTTTGGTTGTGTTGAACACATGCCAATAATTGTACTTTTTCCTTTTTGAATATTTTATTATAAAGCTTTCAGTAATGGAGATTGATATTTCTATGTGAATCTTGAAATTGTAAAATTATGAATTCAAATTTTAGTATATGTGAAAAATTTATATTTTAAATGTGATAAAACATCTCATTATGGGATGTGTGTGTCATGTTTTATGGCCTCATTTTCCATGCCATGATCTTTTGGGTCATTTTTGGGTATTTTTGAACTAGGAATAAAATCTTTAGGAGTAGAGATTCCCCATTAAAATTTGGGATATGCCCATGTCAAGGGCATGAAGAGGGATAACATTATTAATATAAAATTTATTAGACCCAATTGTCGTTTAGAAGCCCTACTTGTATTTTTTTTACTTCTCAAAACCCACATAAATTAAAAACCCATTGTGAGGATACTATGTCCATGTCTAGTAGTGTTTTACTATTATTCATAGATCTATTAGTACCTAAAATGTTAATGTGATTTATCTTTGTATGAGTGTTGTTGGATAACCATAATTATTATTTTTATGTTGGTGGTTGTTGTTGGTCATAGGTTGTCATCGATGGACCAAGGATTGTCATTAAGGAAGAAAATTGATGTTATAGGTTGTCATTGATGAAAAAATTTGTAGAAGTACTTGAACTATCATTATATTATCTTTGATTTATCATTTTGAGTTGCAAGAGAATTGTAAACATGTATGTTATATTTATGGTAGTATGTTTTGAGTTAGAAGTTCTCTTATCAATTAGATCAATAAATCAAGAAACATACATTATTAGTTTTATTAAGGAGTGACTCACTACTGAAAGTTAGTGTGTTTATTGTATGCTTGCAATATCGCGCATGTATCTTTTCATTATGATAGTGGTGGTTCAAAAGACTGTACCTAAATGGTCCAGATCAATATTTATTAGGTTTAGTGTTTCTCGAGTCTCCCTTCTAGAGACATTGTAGGTTATGCAGTTTGAAAGGAGACTATTCCTACACTTATTCTATCATGTTATAGAGTTTGTATAGGATATTTCCATCATGTACATAAAGTTTCAAGTGACAGAAGGTTATCTATGTCTATCTATCAATCAGTTGGTATTTAAGGCCCACACAGAAATGTCTAGTAGCATGTGGAATTAAAATATTGTTTGTGGCGTTAAGATATGACTTGATTAAGGTTCATGTGGTACTAAATGGCATCATGTTACAAATGGGGTTGCAATCTAAGTGGGGTTAACCTTAGGGAAAACTCCATGGTTAAGCATGCTTGAGCTGGAGTAGTCTTGGATGGGTGACCTCCTAAGAAGGCATGGTGCTTCATCTCTATGAGCATCACCTACATTCTATGTGTGCTAAGTGGACCATTAATTATCATGAGATATAGGATCTTGTGAACCACTACTCATGAAACTTGGGTCAATGAGTTTGACTCATAAAACTACTTGCTTGAATCTTCATAGCAATATCGCAATTTGAAATGTTGTGAAAAATACCTCCTACTTATCAATTGATGAGCTAGAAGGGGCTTTATAATGAATTTTTCATAAAGAACAACACTTTATAAAGGTTTTTCAAATAGATTTGCAAGCTAAGTGGGCTTAATTATGCGGAAAATTCCATGGTTAAGCATGCTTAAGCTGGAGTAGTACTAGGAGGGTTGACCTCCTTTGAAAGTCGAGTGTTTCACCTCTATGAGCATCACATAGATGAAATGAGTGTTAAGTGGACCATTCATTATCATGAGAGATGGGTCCTTGTGAACCACTACTAATGAAACATGGTTCAATGAGTTTGACTCATAAAGCTACATAGATTGTCAAATCTTGATAGCAATATCACATCATGTCATTTTAGCGCAACAAAATTTTACTTCAGACTAATCTATTACATATTTAATTTAATTTGAATTTAGGTCCACCTTATGTCATCCGAGCTATTTATGGATCCCTAGTTGACAAAGAAATGAATTAACATAATATCAAGTTTATATTTCTCAAATGTTCAAATTCATTGTGTGAGTCATGTCAAGTAGAATTACACCCAGTGTGAAGAAATGTTGGTCATAGGTGTAAATTGAAGAGAAGGTGATGAAGATAAAAAGGGAGGGTTTCATTTTAGTGTTTGTGCCTATAACACCTCAAAATTTAACCTGGGTAAGGTAGTATTTTGATTTTGATTTGATATTTTAAATGTTAAATATTATCATAATGAGATTAAACATTGATTAGTATGGAAAGGTTATCATGATTAGTTAATATTCTGGATTACATGCTTAAATTTTTATATAATGTTATCATTCATTTTGTATGATTATGGACAGGGAAGGGATGATGTCGTAACACTCATATTCGAGAGGCTTACGATATCATGATTCTCTTCCTAATGATTGATGTTGCTTTGGACTATATATGTATATGCACATGTACTTTGATGTGTAATTAAAAGTGATGCAGGTACTGAGTATCGACTCCACCTGGATCCACAGGCCTAAGCATAATCATATCCCCGATTGTGGTTACTGGAGGTAGTCACAGGCCAAATGTCCCCTACCCTAGCCCATTTTACCCTATTAGGGTAGTGTTTTCTTTATTGCTGTCTTTTGTCTGGTTACCTAACGGTAACTTCTGGAGCACCTTTCCGCCATAAGTTTCAGTGCACCTTTATGTTGTATGTGGGTTACTAGTATGCCATTGAGTTATTTTTTGTTATGGTTTTCGTGAATATTTTATATGGATATATATTTCGGTTGTTGGTGTTAGGATGCACTTTCATTGGAATCTTTTCATGATTTCTTGTATGGCATTTTATAGTATTTTATTGATGGGAGATTTTAATGGTTTTATTCATGAGATTTAAATATGTTATTTTTAAATGATTTTATTGATCATTCGGGAGAATGATATATTTCATTTGGAAATTTTAAATGATTTTATTAGTCCTTTTTGGGGAGCTTTGTGTATTTGGTCGATTGGATTTAAATTATTATTTTTATATGAAAAGGGGGATAGTGGATATTTAGTGATTTTAATTTGAGATCATTAATAGTTTATTTAATAAAATGATTTATTTCATTTTATTGCGTCGGGGAGATTTAGAAACGTGTTTAATCAAATGCCTTATTTTGTGATTTGTTTTGGGGAGTTAGTGAAAAGCATTGGGCAGCCTTGTCTTTGAAAGATATTCATTTTTGTTTTGGGGAAAAGTTATCTTTTAGTGAGGAAAATATAAAAGGGAGAAAGTTTTATTTTGGGAGGGGATATTTTCGAGAGAAAATAAATTGTTGTTTTGTTTTTTTGCATGGAGGAAGAAACCTAGATCATTTGGGTAACCAAGTTGGGGAGATTGTGAAAGATTGCTGTGGAGATTTTGTGGGTGGGAGATTATTGAAACTAGCCTACTATTTCTTTCTTTTTATCTATTTGTGGAGCTTGGCCGTGCCTTCTCCTTTAAGAAAATTCACCATTTCGGTCTTGGGGAAGATTGAGGTAATTTTATGTGGTTTTCTATTGATGCTTGGATGGTAAAATTATCTTTCTAATCTAGGTTGTTGTTGTCCCATAAAAATTTGATGAAATCCTTCATGTCTTTGTTTGTTTTGTTGGAAATGAATGTTGGATTGCTTTAATTTGGTGATTTTTTCTATTTGGGGTTTTGTTGACTAAATTTGCAGATCTTCAAAAAACTCAAATTGGGTTTTGAGAGAAATCTGTTTTGGGGTTCTTTCCTATTGCTTCCCTTTTTGCCCAATTTGTCTAAAAAATGTATTTTCTATTGCTTCTCTTCACCATATTGTTAAAAATGAGAATTGAGGGTGGAATTCATGTTGGAATGTCAATACCTCAACTGGGTTTTCATGAATTTGAATTCTAGGCACTCTTAATTTTATGTGTTTTTTTGCTTATCTTTTGTGGAAAATGATGTTTTTGGTACAACACTTCATTTTTGGCTCTATACTCAAAATTTAAGGTGTATTTTGACTTGAAATGCCCAAATACGAATTGGGTTAGGCTTAGATTCGTGATCCGGGCACTTTCATTTTTGCCCAAATTTGTGCCCTCTTTCTAAATGACATTTTTCAATGTTATTCTTTAACTATTTGTTTTAAATGCAAAATAAAGTTAGATTCTATGTAGTAACACCCATAATTAAAATGGGTCATTGTCTGATTTTTATTCTGGACACTTTCATTTTTTTCACGTCTTTGCCCAGCCTTGCTTTAAATGACGGTTTTTTGTACAGCGCCATACTATGGATCTTATAATTGAAAATTCATGGTGGATTCCAACTTGGAATGCTAAAATATGAGCTAGGTCAGTTCTAGAATTTTGATCTGGGCACTTTGAATTTTCACTTGATTTTTGTGCCTTCTCTTCATGCTGATTTACAGCCATTAAACTTGTCTTTTCATCAATATAAACTTGATTATTTTAAATGGTTACTATGACTGAATATTATGGCTTCTCTTCATTGTTTCATTTTTCTTTTGGTTTCCTCATTTTGTTAAATGAGAAGGCCTATCCGTCTATAGGGCATTAAGTTATCTATTTGTAGGGTGTTGATACAGGCATGATTGAGTCTCCTCGTCTGTATGAGAGGGGTACCAAGTTCCATGTGGGGTCATCCCTTTGAACTCACACGATGACATTTCATTCAGTCTTTACTCTTGTACCTTTTACCTCAGTAGTCATGAGTTGTACCTATCATGTCTTTGTATGAGCAACTGTGTGTTGCAACATTGGTTTAATGCATGGTATTCTCTGTTGGCTTCGTGTCTGATGTGAGTGTTGGCCTTTGTTACCCTTGCCTTGTTTTCTACTTGGGCATTGTGACTACCTCTGAGCACAGTGGGGTGGCCTCTTTTGAGTCCACATGGTAGGGAGGCGTTGCCACCACCATTGGGGACCGACGTACAGGTTATTGGAGCACCAGTTGGAAGTGTTCCCTCTTGTTCATCATTTATCAGATGATGTTTCTTATTCTTGGTTACCCATTTGTATCTAGTGCATTCATTTATGTATATTGTAAGCTCTTGAAAGAAAAGATGTAAACTTATCAATTAATAAGAAGAAATGTGATGTTTTCCATTTAATTTAAGAGTTCTGGTGTTAGTATCAGACTTGCTTGTATTTTGATTATCATAATAGCCCTTCTTCATCATTTTCCAAGCAAAAATCCAAGCTTTGGTTGTATTTTTCCTTCTTATTTACTGTCTGCTAAAGTTCTAGAGCATCGCCACCTTATGTTAATGTCCTGTATTATGGTTGTACAAACTTGTTCCGGAGCATCGCCGCTTTCAATTTTTGGTTTATGTTGTTGTTGCATTAGTTCCAGAGCAGCGTTGCTATGGTTCTGGAGCAGCATTGCAAGTTTCAGAGCAGTGCTGTTGAAGTTCCAGAGCAGCGTTGCCAAAGGTTTTGGAGCCGAGCTGGAAAGTTTCGACGCTGAGCTGCAAGTTCTAGCGCCAGAGCTTGAAGTTCCGAAGCTGAGTTGGAAAGTTCCATTGCTAAGCTGGAAGTTCTGGAGCCAAGCTAGAAGTTCTGAAGCTATGCTGCAAGTTTCGTTGCAGCTTTGCAAGTTCTAGAGCAGTGCTGCTAAGGTTCCAAAGTATTTTCCCTGGAGCTATCTTTCTGCTCTTGTCCGGTTTTTTTTCTCTGAAGGGTGGATTATTCCTCTCCTGGGGGTTATGTTCAGCCATGCTTGGCTATGTTTGTGATTGTTATATTGTATTGTAATCTAATTTTGCATAATTTATTCTTCATTTTATCAAAAAAAATTTATCTTGTCCTCTTTTGGCTCTTACCCTTCGGGGTGCGTAGTGGGATGTTACAGTGCCAGTATCAAAAGATCATATGAAGTGAGGAAGAGTGATAGATTATGTAACTCTAGCATGTGTATGAGATATATAGGAGATCCACAAGCATTATCTCAGTATTTTAGTAGGACTAGTGTTCTACCTATTGCCATTACATTAATAATTTTCCTCTACATTTCATGGGGAATTTCCATCATATGATGGGGACTTTTAAGCTTTTTGGTACTTTTAGTCAATAAGTACAAATGAAACATAAAACTAAAAAATAGGAAAGAAAGATGGAGAAATGCTAGATAGGATCACATAAGACATTATGCAAGATTCGTCAAACAACAAATGGAGAAAATAAAGAGGAAAAGAACAAATAAAGATACAAAGTGCTTTGATTCATACACTAGATCCATAAACTTAATTAGAAGAAATATTAAATATATGAACCAACGACTAATTTTGTGATTATAAGGAAAATAAGACAACATTTAACATAATAATACATATTATCACAAATACAACTTTGACACAAAGTTAAACCACACACTTTATTATTTTCAAAATAGAATGCATGAATTCTTTTGTATACAACCATACAAACCCAAGCTTCAATACAAAAAATGATAGTTCAAATTTTCAATTAGTAAGAAAAAATATGAAGAACCAATTGAAAGTTGAAGATAAGAAATATTTTCTATCAACAAAAGATGGCATGATACAAATTTTGAAAAAATCCTTCTAATTTATTCATAATTTATTCAAAATTAGATCATAAAGTGTCCCTTCACTTTTTCATACAACCATTGTGTTGAGAAGAAAAAATTACTCCCATTTTTAGTTATAAAAATAAATTCTTTTAACCAATTTGTCAAAATAACTTCTACATTTTGTTCTCTCTACCTTTCAATTTTACAAACATCAATATAAATAAATAAATTGTTAGAATACATAAATTCATTATAAGCTTTCTTAGCATAGACCAATAGGACCCCTCACACCACCCATAGTCATTCAACTTTGTCATTAGCCACCCCATGTCATTCACACTCATATATCCACTATAAATATTGTAGCTAACACTCTACTACAATTTGTATTGAGTTTATTGCATATTTATCTATGGGTGAGTGCAGGATCATGAGGGTCCAAAAAGTGGTGATATAACAAAAAAGTGGCTGATGATTTTTTTTATTCAAATTTGATGAAATAAAAAGGGTTTATTGAGAAAATTATCATCCTTCCAAATATATAAGATATGTCTTATTTAGAATTAAATTAGATAATTATTATTAACTTTTTACATACAATCTAACTAAAGTTTTGATTGGTAGGCTGAAAAAAATCTATAATTATTAAATGATTTTACTTTTTTTCTAATCCAAAAATATGTGTCACATTCTATGCTACCCATACTATAGGATAACAAAATAAAATTTAAATTTCATAATTTTTTTGCTAAATTATGATTTTTTTCTATAAGGAAAATCAAGTTTTGAAGGGACCCGGAAACCCTTTACAAAGACGAAAAGTTGCAAGAGAAACTAAGCAATTAAAACCAGCAGCCCAAAAAAAAAAAATGCTGACAAAAGATAAAACATAAGGAACCTGTCAACAGACCAACAACAAGAAACATTAGCAACCATGTTGATATAACAAAAAGGAAAGCATCACACGTACAACATATTATCCAAGATATTCTCTGAGGCCATATTCTCCCTAATGACCTCCTCATGCATATCCACAACATCTTTAAGCTCATCCATAGAAACAACTCTCTCTTTAGTCTTACTCCTCGTCCTAAGACATGGCCCTACTTGCACATATTTCTCCAATGCTGGAGTAGACTCCTCAGCTTTCTCCACCTAGTTCGAGCAGTTGATCTCATCAATCACTTTCTCCAAATCACCCAAGTGAAGAGTCTTACCTATCCAATTTGGGGCTTTCTCATTTAAAACAGAGAGACCCCTAGTTGTGGTTTTCAAAGAGTTATTGCTAATATTAACCATAGTTTTTAAATCCTCTAACATCTTTCTAGTTCTCTTGTCAAGATTGGGAACTCTATCCTCTAAAATTTTATGGACCATCATTTCCAAAGAGGAAATCCTCTCTTCATGAGAAATCCCCAAGCGATCCGCATCAACAACCAACTTATCCAACATAACATTCATATTTTTAACTTTACCTTTTATAGCCCATTCCTTCTTATTACCTCAGAGCATAGCAACACAAACATCCTGCCAATTTTTCATCTAAATATTGATCTCTTTTACCTCTAAAAACAACCACTTCACCAAAGACAACAAATTTTGTGCTCCTCAGCCATCTTGTAGAACATATTCATATGCACATCATCCCAGTTGATAGGAGGTAGATCATTTGGATCGATGTTATTAGGGGCATCTGAACATTCCATTTTCTACTCCTCATCCTCTTCTACAGGGGCTAAATTATGATTGTTATGAAAACATGTTTTAATATTTTTAATAAATTTTAATAAAAAATTCATAGACAAAAAAAAATATGATGCATCTGGGCATGTGTCCTCTACTTATATTGAAAGTTTCAAAACAAAAAAAAAATCTTGTACTTAGGTTGGTTAGACACACACCTTCTTTTCATTTTTTTTTCTAGAAAATTTAGTACTACTGCATAGAAATTTCAAATTTTCACCAAATAGATTTACTTTTTTCCAAAAAAAAAATTGTATGTTAGAAACTACATTCAATTTTCTACAAATTTTTCTCTTACATAATTTTCAAATTATGCTAATAACTTATTCACATTTTTATGTCAATTTTCCTAACTTAGTTTTTCTTAATTTTCATTGCCACTTAAGGGACTAGCACTAACCCCTATAAATCAAATGCCTAAACCTATAATCTTAGCACTCAAATTTTATGAGTTCTCCTCTATTTTTCTTTTCTCTTCTTTGTATGTCTACATAAGTTATATTAAACATTCCATATGATTGCAAACATTGATTAATTTTTAAACTTATTCAATAAATCCATTTTGTATGTATATTAAAATCAATAAGTTTCATAAGGTGCATGAATAAAAAAATTTACATCCCCTACCTATGAGGCATTTCTAAAATAATTGTAATGATAATTTTTAAGATAAAAGTAAATTTTAAAACAATACGTCAAATGGTTTGAGAGCAT
>VDFB02391100.1:0-23761 GCA_007258455.2 Sequoia sempervirens | reverse complement strand
GAAACTGCAAAAACTTGAAAATTTGACCTAAATTGGGACTCACATGCCAAAACTGGAGTATTAGTCCAGTTAGGGTTTTCTAAAGCTTCAAAGTCTGAATCTAGTCTTCAAGGTCTGCTTTGTGCTACCCAATTAATTTCAAGATCTAAAACCTTGATTTGTAACCTGTAGAAGTCTTCAGGGTATCTCCAATGCAAGGTGACAACTTTGACAACTTTGAACACTTTGACAACTTTCTCCAAACTTTCTCTTCAATGTGTGTTCAATTTAAACCTGAAAATCACACACTAAAGAGAGGGAAAAATGTTGTTTTGTTAGTGGAAAGGGGTTTGCCTTGGCCAAACCCCGTTTTGGTAATCAAACCTTGAAATGAAATGAAATAGGAATGGAGAATGATGAATGAACAAAATAAGATGTTGCAACTCACCAAACCCTAGCAATAAGAGGCTACAAACATGTATGAAGTGGATCCAATGGATGTAGATCTTGAATCTTACTTGAATATGATATATCTTGAATTAAGTAGCAACTTGAATCAACAAAGCCCTACATCATAATTGTTATCTCAAAAAAAAACATGATGCATGAAGACTTTGACATGCTTCTTGATGCTTAAAGCTTGAATAATGCTCTAAAATGCTAGATAATCTACCCTTGAATTCTCTTGTGAACTCAAACTTGCTATATACATGAATACTTGAATGCTTTGGGGTGAAAATGAGTGAAAGAAACTTGTATTTATACTTAATTATGCAAAAATTCCCGAAATTACAACACTACAAGTCAACATTAGATCTAGGAGGATAAAATTTTGCCAAGAATTTGAATCAATTTTAATTTTGGGTCACACTGGACTCATACGCCCAAGGTGGCGTATGAGTCCCATTAGGCATAATTTATGGGACAAAATTCAAAAATGCTTAGAAAGGTGTGAAGGCAAGATCAGGACCCAAAACCCCAGGTGGAACCCATACGCCCAAGGTGGCGTATGAGTCCCATACCATCAAATCTAGGCTGCACAACCTAAAAACACCTAAATTATGATTGGATTTTGATTTGTGTCAGGGTTATCCTCAAAAAGATGCGTTAAACGAGGCTTGTGGATGTAAAATAAGGCCAATTAAAGTATAAAGAAGCTCAATTATTTAATAAAACCCTAGAAAAGTGTGAAAGTGTGTTACGACACTTTACAACACGCCAAATAAGGCACAAATAAGCTTATTTAGTTCACAAGGGCCCAAGACCTAATGTGAATATGCTAGACATATTACAACACTAAATAAAGGCCATAAGAGGGAGTACTTTTTTCATCATTACAATGAGTTGAATACATTGTTTTCCTCTTCTATGAGCTTAAATAACAATTCTCCTAAGAAGAGTGTTGAACTTGGTAATGACCCTAGTTCCACACTTGCTATTGTCCCTTTGGCTAGTTGTTCACCTTCTATATACAATGAACACGATTGGGATGTGGACAACTTGCTATAGGTTGACTCACATGATCATTACTAGTATTTGCTTTATTTTATTTTTTCATGTTATGTGTGTGATTGCATGTGCATAATGTGATCTCCCCATTCTGTTCTATTTGATGTATCTCTCTCTCTCTTTGTGCATTCCTCTATTTGTACCTACATTCTTCTCTATGTCCTAAACCCTTTATCTTTTCTTTGTCTTGTGTTTTCCTTTTGGGGATGACGCAAGGAATCAAGACAATTAGGTCTCTTCCATGTTGACCCAAAATATTTTCCTTTATTTTTTCTTTTGTCTTGTGTTTTCCTTTTGGGGATGACACAAGGCATCGAGACATTTAGGTATCTTTCATGTTGAATTGATTTTTTTTTCTTTTTTTTCACTCTCTTTATGTCATTATTCTTGTTTCATGAGTATTTGGGGAATGATGATAGGCTTGAGCTCTCTAAAAATTAATGTAGCAAAGGCATACTAACCCCAAATCCATGGATCCCTTATGTGATTTTTGGGATTTCATTTTGGGGGCAACCTCTTCCCCTTTTCATGACGTAGCTTTATTTGGAAACATATGACTTCGCATAGGGATTTCCAAGTAAGCTCTCATGTCCTCTTTATTACTAGCATTTATCATTTGCTACTTTAAAGTAATTGCTCATTGCATAATGTTTAGCAATTTCTTTGAAGTGGGGGCATACATTGGCATTATTGTTTCACATTTCATTTTTCATTGTGTAGTCTTCTTACTTCATGTGATGTGTCTTTCACTTTTTGGTGGAGTGATGTCCTTCAAGAGCATGATCTCTCTTAGCATATTGCATTTCTCTTAGTGGCTTGATGTGACACACTGCATCCCCTAAGTTGTGAATCTTCTATTCTTCGATTAGTCCTCTTAGAGACATTAGGCACAATGTTCCCTAAGTTAAGACCCTACATGAACTAAGAAAAACTCCTTTGAATGTACCTTACATTATTTTGCATTTATAATTTCGGTTATATGGCCACCTTGCATAACACACATTGCTTTCCTATGGAGCCATCTTGTTTGTTCATGAGTTTCAAGCATACGAAGCTTTTCTTGCCTCATGAAGCTAAAATTTCATTGTTGTGGCACCTTATCAAAGTTATCAGGAGGTATAGATTTGGTCTGGTTGTATGTATGGGAGTTGAACTTAGGTGTGACTTTCCCATAGCCACTTGCTCATGAGTGCATATTGGTCATGTATGTGTCTCACCCCTTTTGGATACTCACCTAGCAGAAAGCCTAAAGTTCTATTTCCTTAGAGTGAGTGTGCATTTTTGGAAAAATAGCTTAGATCTTATCCACAATGTGTGGGACAAATGGTCGAAGCTTGATCCACCCCCTTTTGTTTTATTTTTTCTTTTCTTTATGTCTTTGGCAATGTATGTGTGTGCCTTTTTGTTGCTCCTTATATCATTTACATGTGTGTTATTTTGTGCTTATGTTGGTTTATCATAGGATCTTGATCCTGGGGGCTTGATCACCCCTCTTGATCATTATCATCCTATCTTACTAGCATTGGTACACTTGGACCCCTCTTGATGTGATTTTTTCTACTTTAGTGTGAGTTTGAAGCCAGTTCCTCCTCTCACTAAAGTGGGGGCTAAATGTAGTGTAGAAAAATGTCATCCTTGACATTTTCACACCTGTTTGGGTTCTCCCTACTAAAATTAGGCTTATTTATGCTTTAAATTGTCCTTATTTTACATCCACAAGCCTTAATTAATGCATCTTTTTGAGGATAATCCTAACATACATCAAATGACCAATCATAATTTAATTATTTTGGATTGTATGCCCATATTTAGTGATCTGGGACTCATACACCACCTTGGGAATATGGGTCCCACCTAAGTTTCGGGGCCTTGATATGGATTTCACATTAAACTAAGCCTTTCTTGAAAAATGTGTCCCAAGCTTAGCCTAATGGGACTCATACACCACAACTAGCATATGAGTCTTGCTTAGCTTAGACCTAATTTAAATTTAAATTCTTGGCAGGATTTTAGTCTCCTAAATTTGATGTCAGCTTGTAGTGTTGTAATTTCAAGAAATTTGGCATAGACAAGTATAAATACAAGGTCATTTCACTCATTTTCTCCTATCAATTTTCATGAGCAAGTGTGACCTAAGCATTCAAGCATTCTAGCATTCAAGAGTGATCATTAAGCATTTTGGAGCATTATTCAAGTATCAAGCATCATGTCAAAGTCATCATGCATCATGTTTGTTTTTGAGCTAACATTTGTGATGTAGGGTTTCATGATTTAAGAAAGCATTCAAGTCAAGATCCATACCATTAAAGCAAGAGTCAAGATCCACATTCATGCTAGCCATTACTTACAAGTTTGCAGCCTTTTGTTCAACGGTTTGGTGAGTTGCAACATTATTTTTTGTTCATTCACCATTCCTTCTTTCCATTTGATTTCATTTCAAGGTTTTATTACCAAAATGGAGCTTGACCAAGGCAAACCCCTTTCTATTAACAAAACAACATTTTTCCCTCTCTTTAGTGTGTGATTTGTACATTTAGGTTGAAGATACATTGAAGAGAAAGATTGGAAGAAGTTGTCAAGTTTGCAAAGTTTTCAAAGTTGTCACCTTGTTTACAAGATCACTAAAAGACACCTACAAAGCATAATTTAGCATCTCAGATCTGAAAATCAAGATTGGGAGGAAGAGCGGAGATAAAGGAGTAGATTCAGACTTTGACCCCTCAAAAAAGTTGAACAGGATTGATACACCACTTCTAGCATATGAGTCCCAGTACAAGGCTTTTTTCTAGATTTCAAGAGTTCCAGTCTTGTCACTATCAGATTTATGTTCCTACCCAGAAACCCTAATCTGGGACTAAATCACCTAGCCTAGTGTATGAGTCCTAGTGTGCATTAAAATTAGCATTTTTAGCATTTCAAACCTTCATCTGAGCTTCTACAGGTTTCCAAGTGCACCTTTGTGTTTTCTCAATTCACTGTTCTAATTTGCATTCATTTTTAGGTCATCTACTTAATTTTTTCACATCATTAGGTTTAGTCATTAGGTCTTACATATTACTTGTCTTTCCAAGCCTTAGCTTGGTGGTGAACCCCCTTTTAGCCTTTAATCATACCCTAGGACACCTTATTGCAGATCTATTTTCCTCATTCTATCCTTGGATTAGGATCTCTAGGGTTTCCTTGAATGAGAAGTGTGAGAAATTAGTTGTTTTATCTCCCAAGCATAGAGCGGCTATTTTCAACCTTTCAGATTTAATTTTTAGGAAATTAGAAAAATGCCTGTAAATACCTAGTTATTGCATCATTTGAACATTAAGAAAAATTAACAAGCATTTATCAAGAAAAAAGTATTTCCAAGAGCAAGTCAAGAGCAACATTTCAGAGCTTTATTGTAGCAATTCAAGATCTTAACATCATGTCAAATCCTACATGATTTTATGTGTGTTCATGTTATCATTTTTTTGTGAAGGTTGACACTTTTGTAGGTCACCAAAGCATTCAATAAAATCAAGTAAGCAAGATCAAAACCTTGAGGTGATTCGCATGACTTCAGTCCTTCAAGGAAGCCATTGAAGGGTGGTGAGTTACATCAATTTGTTATTTCATCATTACTTCCTTTCAATTATCCATTTATCATTGGCATTTCCATTGTGGAAGTGGAAACACTTACACGAGGTTTGATTGAGACAAGACCCTAAATGGCACAAAATATCTTCTCTTTGTAAATGTGCAGATATTAGGTTTGAAGAGGATTGAAGAAATATTGAAGATAAATTATTTATTCTTGCATTCAAATCCCTACATCTTGTCAAGACACGAAAACTCGCCTATAGAATTATCTGACAGCATTTTGATAACTTTGCAACCAGAAATCAAAATCTTAGATCTGTCATCACAAGACCCCAAAATCAGAGCAAGACACCCTTACAAGGACTCATATTCCCTTGGGAATATAATTTCTCCTATGCACACTAAAACCAAATTTTTTTTGTAGGTACACAGTTCTCTGCACTTCCCAGATCTGTCAGTAAACTACTATTTCAATCTATGCATTGTCGAGATCTTGCAGTTTTCATATTAAGGCACATAGTCTAATTAGGCTAATCATAGAAAATCATTTCCAATCCATTTCCAAGGCCCTAAAGATGTAGATCCAGGTCTAATTGACTCACCTTCATTGTTGAAATTCAATCTATTCACCTTATTGATTTGCATCTTAATGTACCTTTGAAAAAGGAGCAAAAAGTAATCCTAGGTTTAGACATTAAACTTAGGGTTCCCTTTTTCATATGTTACATTTTGGTGAGCCTGGCATTTTGACATAATAAACCTTTTGAAATATAAATTCATTCAACCCTAGATATAGGTTTTTACATTGCATTGTCTTGCATTATTCATTTAGGGTTTCATTTTTACATCATAAAAAGTCATAAAAATTCAAAAAATTGCATTCCATATTGCATCATAGGTTGTAATAGGATTAATTTCAGTCATTTTAGATAATATCTACATCCAAATTGCATTCATTAGATCATTAAAATCTTAAATTGTTCATTGCATCCATTTAGGCATCTTTCATTTAAGTCAAAAAGTGAAAATTGCATTGTTTTGTTTCAAATCATCATTCTTAGAATTTTGCATCTTGGAATTAGTCAATTATTGCATCTTAGATCTAAAACTTGCATTCAACATTGTCATTTATTGTTCAATCATTTTCAACATTTTGGCACACTTGCATTTTCAATTTCACAATCATAAATTGACCAAAATCTAAAAAATAATTTACTGTCAAACCTGTTTGCACATAGAAACAAAACCTATATGAAATCTAATAAACATTCAATTTTTCATTTTTTTGAACCTCCACCAAGGACTCAAATTCCCTAGGGTGCCTTTGTCCTGCTACAGGTGGCTCAAAAAAAATTTACACAGGTCTTTGTCTCTGTATTCTCTATCTAATTATGCTTGCAAATGTCTAATTTGAAATTCTGAAAAAGTGTTATTGCATGTGCAAGAAAGTTGTCATTTCACATAATTTGTTACAAATTTATGAAAAAGTGTCACATTTTAGAATTGGAAGTTATCAGATTTGTAGGACAATTGTTTCCATTTTCTAAAGTATTGCATAATTTGGATACATTAGTTTTCATTTTGCAAAAATGCAAAACCCTAGGTTTTAACAACACATTGCACAACCCAGAAACTTACAAAACAAAAATATTTAAATTAATTATGAATATGGGTTTGTAAGCTATCACACAATTAGTTCATGTCACTAGTGCCTCTGAAACTAAAATATCAGAAGAAAAAAAACCCTAATAGGACTCAGATGCACTAGGGCATACTAGTCCTCCAAAAACCTTCTTGAGATCTTCAGAACAAATTAATACTTGTTGTCATTTTGCATACATGGAACCCGGTTTCCAGATTTGTGCTTGCATCAGGTCTAAATTATTTTATTCTTAGTCCTAGTTCACCTTAACACACGTAAACCTAGATTATAGTTGAACTTTAATGATTAAACTTGGGGAAAGCATAGTAATCTAATCATGTTAGATCTCTTTCCACAAGTACATTATATATTTACCAAGCCCTTTAGTTGTTATGAAATTGACATGTTAAAATCTATAAATACTAGACCTTTCAACATGGAAATCATTCACAATCTTTATAGCACCCTTACTCTGTTGAATTGTTAAGTCATTCTTAAGAAACTTAAGAGAATTTGAGAGCATTTTTATGAATCAATCATCTTCAACCAAGCTTTTTCAAATGGATTAGGAAAATTTGAGCACTCCACATCACTAAAAGTTTGCATCAAATCCATGATGGGATTGGAGGTTTTCTTGTCAAATGATTCAATTGTTTAGAATTAGATTTCATTGAGCTTTAATTGAATCATTTTGGAAATGTTAGATTAATTTCATTGAGTATGGATTTATTTGATCATTATCTTGTTTGATTTTAATTCAATTATGTTGTTATTTGATCATCTAAGCTAACCATCACGTTAATCATACACATAATAGGAGTTGTTTGATCAATAATAAAATTCACTATTGACTATTATGAGGCATATTTAGTAGTAATCCAATAGTATTCATGGCATATATTTTTTTATTGTTAAGGTAAGGTACTTGTTCAAATAAGATGTGGGAAAATAGTACTTGAATATTTTTACCATCCACTTGTAAGGAAGAATCTTGTCATCTCGTGTTCGATATTCATTATTGACCTATTTGATGACAAGTTGGGATTCACCATAGACATGTAGATCTATAATTTTTTCTTTGATAGTCATCCTAGTTCCTTTGATCAAATCTTAATACTCTGCAATGTTATTTGTGCAAGGGAAATCTAACATGTTATCATTGGGGATGAAATCTCCTTAATTTGTGATAAAAATGATACTAGTACCCAAATCATGGTGGGTGTAAGACCCATCAAAATATAATTTATAGTATTAATTCTCAGTGATAGAGAATGTGGATTCATCTAGAAATTTTGTAGTGAGCAAATGATAATCTATTAATGGAGCTTTAACCAACTGATTAGCAAAAAAAAATCCTTTTATATCTTTTGGATCCACATATTCTATGTCAAAATCATTGAGAACCATAATCCATTTTACCATTCATCCTATAAGGGTGACTCTAGATAATAGATACTTAAGTGGGTTAGTTTTGGAGATGAGCTCAGTTTAATGATTGAACATATAGTGTTGTATGTGAGCTAAAACAATGTAGACATCCAAATTTAATCACTTCCATATGATTAAATTTGCTACATTTTCGTCCATCGTATTAATATTAATTTATTAAATTAATATTACACCTTTTGTCTCATATTGATAAAGTATTTAATTTAATAATTAATACTTTATCTTTTACCCTATTCCTCTCTAAATTAAATAAATACACTAATTTATTTAATTTATCTCATATCGGTAAAGTATTTAATTTAATAATTAATACTTTGTCTTTCATCTTATTCCTCTCTAAATTAAATAAATATGCTAATTTATTTAATTTAGTCATTTTCTCCCTTTTGATTTAAAATCAATTTAAAATTCCTCACTTTCTCTCTCCTTGTCACATCCTCCATAACCTCACCCTAATATGAATTAATTAATTCATGATTATGATGTGCATCCTCTTAATCAGAGATTAATGTCACATCCTCCTACATTTGCCACTTGCCTCTAATCTCCATTAATTACCATAATCCAATATTTGTACAACCTTAACCAAGGTCATTAGCCTTTTTTAACACCACTTTTTGGTCAATTCTTCCATTTTTCCTTTTTGGACATTAACCCCCTTTCCCATGTGAATTTTTAATTCACATTTATTTGTCCTAGATTCCCCTCCTTTATATGTGAATTTTTAATTCACATTCCATTCTTCCAAGGCTTCTAGAACCTTGGACTTGTCACAATCTCCACATGTGACTAAGTCCCACCTTTTTGGAGCTCACCTTTTATCCTTTAGATCCTCCTAGGAATGTGAATTTTTAATTCACATTTATATCCCCAACCACCTTTCTTTTTCCCATGTAGATTTTAGAGGAATTGCAAAATTCCTCAAATGTCCCTTTCATTCCCACTTGGGACAAAAATCCCTTTTGTGGAAATCTCCTCTCCTCCCAAGGTGCATGTCTTTTCCACCTCATGTACCTTCGACAACTCATCTCCATCTCATATCCCCTTGGCCATTTCACTCTTACATGTCAAGATGTGAAGGCTTGTGGAGTTCTCAACCCACCATAGCCCTTCATCTTGGCCTTGTTGGATGAATCTGACCATTGAATTCTCGAAATTCAAGGTCCTTATAAATACCCTCTCCTGGGACATTTACAACACTTAGTCATTTTGCAACTACATCTTTGCCATTTGTGCACTCATCAATTTTCAATTATATTCACTTGTATTTGCATCCAAGCACATAGTAAGATCCTCCATTTTAGCCACATTAAGAGCCATCAAGGAGCACACATTCCATTCTAAACAAGGGCCAATCAAAGGGATATCAACAGCAAGGAAGGTAAAACCATTTGTGTCTTGTGTTATCTATTTTCTTTATTGTTTTCACTCTCTTTTGGCTAATCTTGAGGTGTCCTTGGTCTTTTACCATTCGTATTTTGAGTTATTTTATGCACAAGAATAGGATAAATTCTAAGGTATACATTTCTGGCACGCTCGATGGGACCCACAAACGGGTTCCTATACTTTACGTTTGTTGTTGTTGAAGTTTTTGAAGGAACACGTCGCAGAAGGGCGACTACACCCCTGTTTTTACTGCAAAAGTGCAATTACGCCCCCATTTTTCTGCAGAAGTGCAATTACGCCCCTATTTTTCTGCAGAAGTGCAATTACGCCCATATTTTTTTGCAGAAGTGCAATTACGCCCCCGTTTTTCTGTAGAAGTGCAATTACGCCCCTGTTTTTCTGCAGAAGTGCAATTACACCCCTTTTTTTTGTAGAAGTGCAATTACGCCCCTGTCTTTCTGCAGAAGTGCGTGTGCGCCCACGTGGGCTAAAACTTCACTTTTTTTCTAACACTTTTCTGCAGAAGGGCGTGTGCGCCCTCTTGGGCTAAAACTTCACTTTTTTTTTCTAACACTTTTCTACAGAAGGGCGTGTGCGCCCAACTGGGCTGAAACTCATTTTTTTACTAATACTTTACTGCAGAAAGGCGTGTGCGCCCTCTTGGGCTGAAACTTCACTTTTTTTTCTAACACTTTTCTGCAGAAGGGCGTGTGCGCCCTCTTGGACTGAAAATCACTTTTTTACTAATACTTTACTGCAAAAGGGCGTGTGCGCCCAACTGGGCTGAAACTCACTTTTTTACTAATACTTTTCTGCAGAAGGGCGTGTGCGCCCTCTTGGGTTAAAAATCATTTTTTACTAATACTTTTCTGCAGAATGGCGTGTGCGCCCTCTTGGGCTGAAAATCACTTTGTTGCTAACATTTCACTGCAGAAGTGCAATTGCGCCCTCCTATTCACTGCAGAAGTGCAATTGCGCCCTCCTGTTCACTGCAGAAGTGCAATTACGCCTCTGTTTTGCTGCAGAAGGGCGACTATGCCCCCTGGAAGGTAAAATTATTATTTTGGCTTTAGATTTATTTGCTATTTTCTCATTAACATTGTTCTTGCAATGATACATGTATTTTGTGCTAACCTTTTGTAGCATATTCTTGTGAAGTTGATGGAGAAAGCAGGATAAAATATCTAATATTTGCTTGCAGGGCTATCCACTTGCTCAAATCTTTTAAATTATCCTTGCTGTTTGCATTAATCTAAGAACATAGTTTAATTAGAGGAAGTAATATTTATTGCTTGTTGTGCTTGTCTTTTTGTGTTACCCAAAGGGAGCATTGGCTTATTTCCGCTTTCCCCTTGCACTTCGTGTGAGCCTGGGGAGTAGTCGGAAGCGGTTGGTGTTTTCTTTATAGTGGGACCTGCTTGGGGATTTCATCACCCCAAGGGGACGGTTTCAAACCACGTAATCGCGGGTATACAAGGGGAGAAAGTTGTACCCAATCCGATCCACGCGTCAGAATTGGCCGAGTGTCAAAGCTAGGGTGATACCTAGATAGACGGAAGAGTTGGTCCGGAGCAAGATCTCGCTGTCTTCACTCACGCTTGTGGCCTGGGTTGGTGTTCACAGGCCTCATGTACCGAGAGTATATCGAGGACTCCCTAGATACCTTGTGCATCCTAGATTAAGACCACTTTGGCCATACCCTTAACACTAATCATAGGGTTGTATTTGCTTAAGAGTGTTTACTTGTAAAAAACTAGTGAACTTTTGACAATTTGGCCTTATCATTATCATTTTAAAGTCCTTGCCATAGTCATTTGCATCAAACCAAGCCTCTATTTTACCACAGAAAGGAGACTACGCCCCTGTTTTTACTGCAAAAGTGCAATTACGCCCTTATTTTTCTACAGAAGTGTAATTACGCCCCTATTTTTACTGCAGAAGTGCAATTACGCCCCTGTTTTTCTGTAGAAGTGCAATTACGCCCCTGTTTTACCGCAGAAAGGCGATTACGCCCCTAGTTTGCTGCAGAAGGGTGAATTTGCCCTCCTAAACACCCGAAATCACCCCATTTGGATCCATTTAGCCTCTAAACCATCATTTAACCATTCCCAACCATTACCTCATCATCCCAAGCCTTCGTTTTGCCACTTTAAACCTTCAAAAACCCTCGTTTGACCATTTTAAACCTCCATCTCATTATTCCAAACTTTCGTTTCTCCACAATTATCCTTAATCCCCCATTCATTCTAATTTCTCCCTAATCCACCAATTATTGCATCTCTAAACACCACCCACAACCAAACTATCCTAACCTTGTATTACAAAGCGGTTACCCAAATTGACCATAGCGTTTGAACTTGATTATTAGTCTTTAACTTCGACCCTAATCAATTTGCCTCCATTTTGAGGTGAATTCGATGGCGTAAGTTATCACCTTCGACCCAATCAATCCATTCCTATCTTAAGGTGGATTCGGTGTCGTAATCACCCTCTTAATCAATTAAAGCTCTTGGTTGTTAAGGGTAACTTCCTTTGATTAAACTCAAGGTCTCCCTCTTATCTCTTACCAAACAACCATACCCATCCAATCCAATCAAATCCAATCCAATCCAATCAAATTCAAATCCAATCCAATCCAATCCAATCAAATCCAATCCAATCAAATCCAATTAAATCCAATCTAATCAAATCCAAATCCAATCCAAATCTAATTCAATCCAATTCAAATCAAACCCAATCCAATCCGAAGCTAATCCAACCAATCAAAATCCAATCTGATCCAATATATCCCAAACAAAATTTGATCCAAATCCAAACCCCATCCAAATCACACCTTATTCAATCGTAATCAAATCATTTGACAAAGGCATTAATCCGCTCATCCCGCATTTGCATGCCTGTTCAGACCCGTTCACAGGCAAAGAAAATGGCTGACCGTCAAGCCCAGAATCCCCAATCAAACAATCCTCAAGATCCCAAAAACACAATCAACATCTCATCAGATCCTAACAAGGGCACCAACATCGCTCATGATCCCCATAATGGTACTTCATCACACTCTAACACTGAGAATCGGAATAACTCGCCACATGGAGAAGAGAGTATGGTTAATCAACCTGAACTCACACTTGAGGAACATTTTAGTAATCCCGCCAATGTGCAAATGACTGACCGTTTGCTTAAGAAACATGGGGAAGAAATCTTGGCCCACTTAATTGAGAAGGGTGTTAAACCCCCCTCCAATGTTGACTTGTCCAAATATAGGGGTGCCCCATCTAACATACTCCATGAGTCCCAAAATACACCCGAAGGTTCATACTTCTCCAATGTTCCTCCAGTCGAGGGTTGGCATCAACCTGAATTTGGCAATGCCGTTCTTTATCAGGTTAATTATCCCCCACACGCTTCGACCTCAGCTATAGGTGGACCTCAAGTGCCTGATCCCAATAATCCTTTTGCTTACGGCATGCCACAAAGTGTTCCACAACCTCCTCCATTAATGTTAACAACACCCCCTCCTTCCAACCAACCTCCAGTCAACATTGGGGGCACCTCCTTTGCCACATCCCTTCCGCCTCCTGGGGCCACCAATATACCACCTCAACAGGTTCACCAACCTACCATTCCGCCTTAATTACCTCCACAAGGCACACCCCAGCTAAACATTCTGAGCGGTACCCAACAACCCCCTTTACAAAACACTTCTACGCTACCTCCACCATCTCATTTGCAACAACCTACACACAATACCTTGGCCTCTTCACAGAAACCACCCTACCAATCATAAGGCAATCCATCTCAACCTACTACCCAAACCATATCTCCCTTTCTCGCATCCCTTTTGCGTCCAAAGGTTCAACCACAACACAATATCCCACTTCAGTCCATACAACATCCGATGTCACAACAACAACCTCCCCAACACTACTATTACCACAACCAAAAACAATTTCCCCAACAACCGCTTTACACGACCTCTCAACCATCACAACAATACCCTCAATACCAACAAACCAACGCGCAACGTCCCATCCAAGCTCCTCAACAACCTACCCCACAACTTTACTCAACAAATTCATATTATGCCCCACAACAACCCCCATATCAACAAAATCCCCCATCTTACCAGCAAGCCATGTCATCATCCAATCATCCAAACCCATATTTCAACAATCTGACACCCTTTCAGCAAGATCCCTCATCTTTCTATCGTCCATATCCCCCCAACCCGCCACCAGCTAGCTCGGATTTGTTGGAAATCAAGGCCGCACTTAAGGATCTTCAAACTGGGACTACAAAACAATCATTCAAATTTGAAGATATATGCCCATATCTGTTTGATCCCTCCATCTCATTGGTCCCATTTCCTAAGCATTTCGAGATTCCAAAATTTGACAAATACAAGGGAGACAAAGACCCCAAGGCTCACTTGCAAGAGTTTTATTCACAATGTCAAGAAGTCATGTACAGTGATAACTATCTCTTGCGCTTGTTCCCACGAAGCCTAGCAAGCCATGCCCTAGATTGGTTCATGACTCTCGAAAAGGGGTCCATAAAAACTTTCGCAGACTTATCAGAGAAGTTTGTATCCTATTTCTCTTTCAATTTGCAAAAGGATACGGACACCTTAGATCTCCTAAAAGAGAAACAACGTGATGGAGAAACCTTTACCAGCTACCTCCAATGGTGGCGTGCATTAGCCAGTCGAATGAAAAGTCCTTTGAAAGAAAAAGACATGGTCACCCTTTTTGTGGAAAATTCTCATCCTGACATGGCCCACAATTTTAGACTACACTGTGTCACCACTTTCGCAGAGATAGTGGAAAAGGGACCTATCCTTGAATGTGCCCTTATTGCCAAAGGACACATCAAAATACACAGTCATGATAAAGAAAGGTCATTTGGAGATAAACCACGATTTTGGAACAAAAACAAGAATGCGGTAAACGACGGAGTGACAGACACCAAACATGTCCAAGTGGCTAATGCATCCCAAAGTCAACAATAATCTGTACCCAATGCCATATCGGTACCCCAGGGGGCACCTCGTCCCTCTCAACAGTCAAACCAAAGAAATTAGGGGAACACCAAACGTCAATACGCCCAATTGGGTGAACCCTTGAGTGTTGTTTTTAATAAATTGTTGCAAATCAATTACCCCATCACATACCCTGTCGCCAAACCATTCGATGAGTCCAAACCCAAGCCGGCATGGTTCAAAGAAAATGAATACTGTGACTTTCATAAAATCAAGGGACACTCTTTGAATAAGTGTCAAGGTTTAAAAAATTATGTCCAAGATCTCATTGATCGAGGAGATATCAAGCTTGACCCCAACCAACCTTCGTCGTCCAATGCTCAACTGCAAATTTATCAAAACGCCTTCCCAAACCATAGTCAAGGTCCTAGCACCTCCAATAGTAATCCCCAAAATAACAGCACAAATAATGTGAATTACAAGAATGTGCCCTTTAATTATGAAGGTGTTATTCATTACATTGAGCAAGTGGAACCCCGAGTATCCATGATACACGTTAAAGCCAAAGATCCTCAATGTGCTGTGACTACACGACGAGCCCGCATCACCGTCCTTGCAGCCTCTGCACCCATCCAACCCACTCCTGTAAGCTCTCAATATAACATCCTTGATCACCTAAGGAAGACCCCGGCTCATATCTCCATTTTGGATTTGCTTAAGTCTTCCCCGGTACATCAAGAAATCCTAAATAGAGCCTTGCAAGAGACCCATGTCCCAAATGACATCGACCCCACACAATTCCAAGCTTTGGTGGGACACTTGGCTTTGTCTCATCACCTCCACTTCAGCCAAGATGACATGCCCAACATCGATGTCAATCACAACCGCCCCCTACATATCGAAGTTGTAGTTGCCTGCCATAAAATAAAAAGGGTCTTGATAGATAATGGCTCTGCCCTCAATTTATGTACTTTGAAATTCATAAAATAGGTAGGGTATACTCAAGCGGACCTAAGCAACCAGATAATTACAATCAAAGCTTATGACAATGCAGAGAGAAATTCAGAAGGAATCATCAGTCTCCCTATCCAAGTGGGACCTGTGCTCCAATATGCTACCTGTCATGTCCTTGATCTAGACTTACTGTATAATCTCCTCCTTGGCCGCCCATGGCTCCATGCTATGCAGGCCATCCCATCCACTTACCATCAATGCCTCAAATTCCCCGTCAACAGACAAGAGGTCACCATCTATGCCGACCCCCAACCATTCGAATATTGCTGCGCTCTAGAGGCATCATTTCCCCATTTACATTATTGTCCTGGAGTTGAAATGGGGGCATCTCAGTCATCACCTGTTAATCCACCATCCACCGTAACAACCGCTCCATCTTCCACTGATCCTACAATCACAAAAGTCCAGATCATTGACAAAGGGTGTGGCCAGTACAAAATGCATACTGCTCTTAATGTAGCGACCATGCCACCATCGCCACACGAGTATGGTCAACCTCCCCATGCTACCCTAAAGGAAGACAAGACTGTCACCTTCCGTGGCAAAAATATCCCTACCACCACTTTCATATCCCCAAGCATCAAGACAGACACGCCAGAAGAAGACATAAGTCAATGGGTCTACCGAGAAGAACCCGAACCAGAAACTCCTCTAAAGAAATATTTTCAGGAAAAGTATCCTTGGCCAACAAAGTTCATGGAAAAACATAACTACCAAGGTAGAGGCCTAGGTAAAGAGGAACAAGGGCGATTGCAGCCCATTGATACGCAACAGTTACCAAAGAAGGTAGGAATTGGGTATGACAGCAAACAGAAAAGCCCCGCAACACCATCTAATACTTCTAATAGTATCACCGTGGACGATGACTCATTGGAAGACATACCCAAGGAGGAATCTATCATACATGCGTACGATGATGTCGACCACACTAACTTGTCCTCCATGTTCGAATGTCTATCCGTTTGCACCATTAGCCTATCCCTTCATCACCCTGAACTCATCGATTGGGACCTACATAACACCACACCTATCAGTATGTCTGCAAACACGTACGTCAACCTTATGGGATTGGGGGAGGATGAACACTCCAGTCGCAAAAATAAAAATAAGAAAAGTAAAAAGCGGTCATCTAGTGAAAACCTCCCTGAGGCACTTCCTGACCTGGAAAAAGTAAAAATAAAGGACGCACCTGAAGGCAAAAACCTTGAAGAGGCACTGGAAGATGGAGATGTTCATCTTCCCCTTATGGGAACTCAGCTATCTACCAGATCATCTATCCTGATTAAAGAGACGCAAGAAGTTAATTTGGGAACTGCTGAAAATCCAAAAATCACCTATGTAGCCAAGTCACTCTCTGAACAAGAGTATCCGATCTTTGTGCAGCTACTCCAAGAAGGAATCATCAACTTTGCCTGGTCATACTCAGACATGCCAGGCTTAGACCCTGCTTTAGTGGTCCATCACTTGGACATTCGCCCAGACGCCAAACCTGTCAAGCAAAAACTCCGTAAGATGCATCCGCAAGTTGCATTGTTAGTTAAGAAGGAATTGGAGAAGCTACTGGACGCAGGTTTTATCAGACCTATTGACTACTCTGAATGGATCTCCAATATAGTTCCAGTGGCCAAACCCAATGGCGACATTCGGGTCTGCACGGATTTTAGGGATCTCAACAAAGCCTGCCCCAAAGATGATTTCCCCCTTCCCAACATCGACATGTTGGTCGACCTAACAGCAGGACATGAGATGTTATCCCTTATGGATGGCTTCTCCAGTTATAACCAGATCCGAATTGCACCTGAAGACCAACACAAAACCACCTTCACAACTCCTTGGGGCACCTTCTGTTACAATGTTATGCCCTTCGGTCTCAAAAATGCAGGGGCAATGTATCAGAGAGCCATGACGGTTATCTTCCATGACCTCATCCATATCATCATGGAAGACTATGTTGATGACCTATTAGGGAAGTCCAAAACACGAGCAGAACATCCGGCCATCCTGAAGAAGATATTTGAGCGGTTAGAACATTATAAGTTGCGGCTGAATCCAAAAAAGTGTGTCTTTGGAGTCACGTCAGGGAAATTGCTGGGTTTCATAGTCTCTCGCAGAGGTATTGAAGTTGATCCTGCCAAGGTAAAGGCTATCCTGGATATGCCACCTCCACGCAATCTAAAGCAGTTAAGGAGCCTCCAGGGAAAGATGCAGTCCATCCGTTGGTTCATAGCCCAGCTCGCAGATAAATGTCAGCCATTTACCCATCTTTTGAAGAAAGATTCCACCTTCCGATGGACCCACAGTGTCAAATGGGTTTTGATAAAATCAAGGAATATCTAGCTCATCCACCGATTTTGATGCCGCCTATTCCAGGAAAGCCCCTCCTGCTTATATCTCTGCTACCTTAGTCGCACTGGGGGCATTATTGGCAGCATGATGAGTCACTCAAGGAAAGGGCAATCTACTATATCAGCCGAACACTAGTTATTATGAGTTAAATTACTCCCCTATGGAAAAAGCTTGCCTAGCACTGGTCTTCAGCATAAAGAAACTCTGCCATTACATGCTCAGTCACCCAGTCAAGTTAATCGCTAAAATTGATCCCTTGAAGTATCTGTTATCTAGAACCACTTTGACTGGCCGCATGGCCAAATGGGTCATGCTCCTCAGTGAATTTGACATAGAGTATGTAGAGCGCAAAGCCATAAAAGGACAAGTTATTGCTGATCAATTGGCCGAAGCACCATTGGTAGATGCTTACCCCTTAGACACTGAATTCCCGGATGAAGAAATCTACACAGTGACAGAAGCACCGACTTGGACGTTATATTTCGATGGCTCATACACCCATAATGGATCTGGGGCAGGAATTCTATTAGTCACCCCTCAAGGTGACTACATCCCAAAATCATTCAGGATAGCGTTTCCCTGTACCAACAATATGGCAGAATATGAAGCTCTCCTCACCGGCCTTAGGATTGCAAAACAGTGGCACATTACACATTTGAAAGTTTTTGGGGATTCCTTGCTGGTTATCAGACAAGTTAATGATGAATTCCTCACAAAAGATGACAAACTGTTACCCTATAAATGCATGGTGGACGACTTCAAGAAATATTTCACCTCCATACAGTTTGACCAAATCCCTCGGGTGCAGAACAAAGCAGCAGATGTCATGGCCACTATTGGTTCTTTGATTGACATGCCCAAGGATCGAATAGAGTGTGAGTTTCTTGTCGAACAACTGTTAATCCCTGCATATGATGTTCCTAACACTGACATGGTGTGCGATATTGTAGGTCCCGCCTCCTCGTGGTACCAAGACATATATACTTACCTTCGTGACAATACCATACCCCCAAAACTTACACGCAACTAACGTAAATCCTTTATCCATCGTTCGTCCCGATACATCATCGTTGGTGATACGCTTTATCGTCGCAGGTATGATGGAATCCTCCTGAGATGTCTGAATGAGACCGAGGCCCAAACGGTACTAATAGAAGTACATGGTGGTATTTGTGGGGCTCACTCAAATGGTATGGCTCTGGCCAAAAGGATCTTACGGGCTAGATATTATTGGCCTACACTGAAACACGATGCTTGCGAATTTGTGAAGAAATGCCTCCCCTGCCAACAACATGCGAATTTGATCCACGCTCCAACACAAGATCTTTAGCCTCTCCTAGCACCGTGGCCATTTTCTCAATGGGGTTTTGACTTGATTGGCAAGATTCACCCATCATCATCTGACGGCCATACATTCATCATCACCGCAACTAAGTACTTCACCAAATGGGTGGAAGCAATGCCACTCTCCCAAATCACTGGTACTCAGGTTTCTAAATTCATCCTCTACCATATTCTCTACAGATATGGTATCCCTTCCACCATCATTTCTAATAATAGAAAGTCATTTAAAAATCAAGCCATGAAACACCTTTGTGATACCTTCCATATTCAGCATCGTTGGTCGACGCCTTATTATCCTTAGGGTAATGGTCAGGTAGAAGCAACCAACAAGACCCTCATCTGCATCCTGAAAAAGGTTGTCAATAACACTAGACGAGATTGGCACCTTCACATTCATCTTTCCCTCTGGGCATACCGCACATCCATCCATACCCCAACAGGCGCCACCCCATACTCTTTAGTATACGGTGTTGAAGTCGTCTTGCCAATCGAAGTTGAGCTCCCCTCATTGAGAATTTCTTTGAAGAACCTCATCAGTGAAGAAGATGCTCGCATTGCACGGCTTGCACAGCTAGAGTTACTGGATGAACGCAGAATACGAGCCTATGATCACCTACAAGTATACCAGAATCAGCTCAAATGTCATTACAGTAAAAAGGTCTGCCCCAAGCAATTTTAGGTTGGTGAACTTGTCCTCAAGGAAAATCAGCATACTCAGCACAACTGCAACAAGAAAGGCAAATTTGAGGCAAACTGGTTGGGGCCGTATATCATAACTGCCAAATATGGATCTAGAGCCTATAGGTTGACTACTCTGGAAGGAGATCCCCTTGATGAACCTATTAATATTCTCCATCTAAAAAGGTTCCACGCTTAAGTCCGCTTGATCTACCCTCTCAAAAAAGTCAAAAAAATAAAAAAATAAAAATAAAATCAAAAAAATCAAAAAAGTGAGAAAAATCCAAAAATAGTAAAGAGAAATAAATCCGTCCTATGGTGAAAACCACCTTTTGGTGGTGCCTTGGATAAGTATGGATGGTGAAAACCTGTCAGCAAGCATCATCCATAGAGGGCTTAATCATTATCTACCTGACGTCCTAGTTATTTTGTACTGCCATCCGCACTGTCATCCCACACCCACATCAGCCTAGGCCACTTGGTATTTGTTGATTGAGCACTGGACGACCCACCTTACCTATCCCTCATCTTGAGCTTTTTTTTTTTTTTGTATCCCACTTTGAGCTTGTCTTTCGTCCGTCGGTTTGTGTCGTCATGTAAGATCATCCATCGTGTCAGTCTCCATCTAGATCTCACCCTCCTACGTCACTTTCATCTTTTATCGAACTACGTTGCCCCTGCGCTTTCACATAGGCAAGGTTGGTCATTTGATCCTCCCCCGGGGCTTTTGTCTGTCATGTTTTGTGTCCTTCATCATCGGTCACCATTGTCTTCTTTTCGCTTTATCCATGGTCTTTTTCTATGAACTACGAGGGCTCTGCGCTCACGTAGGCAAGGCTAATCTTTGATCGGCCCCCGAGCCCCTAGGTCTTTAGGTTGTGTCTTCTCTCCCTTGTGTTTGTGTCATCAAGCTATGCCTTTATCTAGCTGATCCTTAACAAGCAAGGCCCACTTGTACCAACAAATCTAATCACTTTTCAATATCCTATATCATACTGATCTTTTTGCTTAGTAATCATCATAGGTCTTAACAGGATACATCCTTCCTAATAGACCTCAACAATTCCATCTATCCCCTTGATCCTATGGCAATGGACATTTGAAATTGATTGTGATCTTTTGATGCTTTTGGTTCTTGCTTACTATTTGAGCTCCCTGTAATCACTTGTCAAGGCTGCCATAATCTATCATATTATGGCGTGTTTTGATTGGTCCACATAGGGGCATATCTTGATTTTTTCTTTTGTTGTGTTTTCTTGGTTGTCCCACGTAGTACCCACCAAGGTCCTTGGGGTCTTGTGTTACGCTGGGACATCATTTTGTGCTTGTGGTTATCTCAATATCTGGCCCAACCAAGGTCTTCGTGACTTTGGGGTATCGGGATAGCCTTCTTGTCTGGCGTGTTTGTTTCATGCATTAGACACTAATCTACCTTAGTCCTCCATACCTTGGTGTATCGTGTCTTATGCTATAGCAAAAACTAGTGCTCCAAAGATGGAAAAATTGAATTAGGATTGTATTTTCATAATCATTGCATTACATTCACCCTATGGTTTTGGTTGTGCAAAATACTTTCCCCCATCCTTTTCCCTTCTTCTCAGGATACTGACACTTTTTGACAGATGCCAAATTACATCTATCTTCAAAAGCACCACATACCCACCTCCCATTATCATGTCAGTTCTTATTGGCACTTATGGCCGTGTGTTACTTCCTCTAGAATTACAAAAGCACTATCCATCGTCACCTGCATTACGCGTTAGGACCATATATCCATCGCCACCTGCATCACCACATGTTAGGACCATACACACATCGCCACTTGCATCACAAAATGTTAGACGCATAATATATCACATCTTGCATATATAAAACATTCATACAAAATCCTTCATACACACATACATGATCAATAAGTCAACTAGGCATTCATACATAAAAATCATCATATGTCCCATAGGTACACATAACATACCACCATGCGCATATCACATCACTATGCATCAATAAAATTATTCATATTCCATCAATACATATATCCACTCATCCACATGAACATCTCATCTCATATCATAAACATAAATAAATCAACACATGAGCATAAATCACACATTCATCCACATAAACCAAGTAATACCATCTACACATGCATATAATCATCCATCATAAACAGAAACATACTACATGGTGTCAATAAGAACTGTCTCATATCAAAATAATATAACATGTGTCACATGTCCATCATACATATATCCATCACATGACAAAGTACAAAATCCAGAGATATAGAACACCTCTGATCTCTGTCAATAAATCCTACACAGTCCATCATGCATCTGTCAAAAACTCAGTAGCCTGTCACCTCCCAAATGAACTCCCCACATCTGATCTCTGTGGAGAGTCTGGTACTAATCGCCTATCTGGTGTAGCACCTGGTGACTCACTATGGCCTCAAGTTCGTGTCCCCAGTGACTGGGACGACACTGGCATCTGGGGTGCCTGACGAGTATACTGAAATATCCGCTGAGATGGGTCTGGAACTAAATGATAGTAGGCGGCCATCCAAAATCCTGCCTCTCTCGCATTCTCCTCTCGCTCTGCAACCTGCATCCGAGCAAAATTTCGCTCCTGCCGATATCTGTCTCGATCCCTCATAATCATCCTCCTCTCCTGCTCCCAGGCCTTCTGGGATAGGCGTAACTGTGCCATCTCCGCTTGCATCCGATCTCTCATCTCCTCCACATCCACCGCTCTGGCTACTGTGGCATCCCTCTCCCTCTGTAATCCATGCATATCTCCCCCTACCACATCACTGCCCTGCATAGACTGCCACTATGCCACTGCGACATCCCGCTCCCCCTGTAGCATCTGCATTTGTCTCTCTGCAACATCTCTCTCTCTGTGTGCAATCTGCGCCTGAACCACTGCCCTATCTCGCTCATCCTGCAAGACCTAAACTCGCGCCTGCACTCTATCCCTCTCTGCCTCTGCTGCCTGTACTCACGCCTGTGCAGCATCTCTCTCCGCCTGAATAACCTGAACCTACTCCCTCGCCTACCTCTCCCTCTCCCGCATCACCCCCATCTCTCCCACCGTCTGCTCTAAGCAAAACACTTTGTCTTGTAACTCATCTCGCTCCCACCAGAGATCATCCACCTGCTGCCCACTATCTGCTAATATAGTCACCCCCACTGCTGCCCCTCTGGCCTACAATATAACAGTCTCTGCCTCTAGTCTGTCCTGGTCCTAACTGACCGCAGTTAATTCATCTCGTAGCCCCTGCATGTCAGTCCGCAGTACCTCCCTCTCCCTCAACATCAACTCCATCAAAGCTCTCTCTACCGGTGCTCTCAATAGCTCGGCTCTGAGTCGGATCACCTCTACCTCTGTCACCCTCAACCTCTGACCCATATCCTGAAGACTCTCTATAGTACCTCCCAGCTGAACAATCATGTCCCCTGAGAAATGATAGGAACCACTGCTAACGGCTCTACATCCAAAATATCTATATCCAAAACATCGCCATATATCTCCATAGCATCATCGCTCCCACTCACCTCCTCCTCCTCTTAATCCCCCAAGTCCTCCATGGAAGGATCGACTCGCACTCTCCGTGGCTGACCATGCCTCCCCACTCTCATCAATCTCCTCGGCTCTCCTATCTCCAATTGCTCCTCATCCTCACTCTCCCCTATCTCTACAACGGGAGGCTCTTGCCCTCCCCTCTGCTGACCCCCACTCCTCACCCTCTCTGGCTGACTCCTGGCCTCAGTATCCTCTCGGGCACCCTCATGCTCTGTCACAGTCTATACCCTCATCAGTCACCTCCTGCCTGCCATCAACTCTGGCTGCCTCCTGACCTCTGT